>JARHVA010010693.1:30000-139613 GCA_037957365.1 Torreya grandis | reverse complement strand
CCCCTATGATTACCTGATGTGCATATTCTAGTAATTATGGCCTTTCATGTTCAAATGTACCCATGCACAACACTTCATCATTTCCCATATGATAAATAAATCCATTATTAATGGTATATGAAAAGGTTCTAGTAATGAGTTTCTTATTATATTTATCTATAAAGTGTTTTAGAAATATACCTTATTCTAAATAATTTTTGATATCTTGTAAATACTCCAGAATCATAGATAGATGAAAAATATGTGCATCTAGGGACTCGTCTAGGATCTCCTCCAGTTCCTCACCATTATTTAGCGTATTCAAATGATCTGAACCCACATTATTTCAACTTGACTTACATTGATTTGGAATTGAAACTCTTGGAATAAAAAAAACCACCTATAAATGCATCTACCCAGTAAGGGTTTATTAAATAGGTATCGTAACACCTGGTGATCAGTGAATAACTTAAAAGGTGTGGCCAAAAGGTAGTTCCATAAATTTTGGAGTGTGAACCCCATAGTTAAATATTTTCACTCAGTTGTATAGTTTTTCTCCATAATATACAATTTCCTACTTGTGAAGTAAATAGTGTGATCCATTATACCCTCTCTAAATTATGTCAATATAGATCCAATTGTGATTCTCAATGCATCTACATGAAGATGAAATGGATTAATTCAATCTAGGAAGATCAGAATCAGTACAGTCACTAGTTTTTTTATTTAAATTAGGGAATTCCACTTGACACTCCTCTATCCATATAAACTGCATTCCTTTATGCAACATCTTCTCTAAAGGGGTCAATATGGATGTATACTCCTTAATGAACTTCCTATATTATCATGTATGTCCTAGAAAATATTGCATCTCTATTGAACTTGTTGGTGGAGGTACTAACATAAATATTATGATCTTAGTTTTATCTACAAAAATAATGTTACTATAAACTGCATGTCCAAGTAGAACCCTAAATGGTGTGAAAAATAAATATTTATTAAAATTAAGCATAATTCACAACACTCTACATATTTCCAACATAATTCTAAGATTAGAAAAATGATTTTGAAATAGAGAAAACACTACCCTAAAATCTTTAAATGTAGTGAATATATATCTAGAGAAAATTTTAGGTGCATTCTTTAAACCAAATGGCATTACATTATGTGCAAAGGAACCCCATTTAGTTACAAAACTAGTCTTGGATCTATCTTCTGCTATGATCAGAATGTGATAATATCCACCAAAGTCATGTGTGAATGAATACAATTTATGGCTTACAACCACTTCTAAAATCCCATATATGAATGGGATATGGAATGGGTCATTGATACAAGACTCATTTAAGATGTGGTAGTCTCCACAAATTCAAATCTCACTAGTGTTTTTAGGTTAAACAACCATAGGACTAAGCTAATCATCTTTATCTAAAGGAAATATAATACCAATTTCTAACATATTATCCAACTCAGTTTTTATATGAGATTCATATTTGGATTTGATTGATAGGGTTGTTCTTGATTGGGCATGCACACTCCTTCAACTCAATGTGTATTTAACCTAGAAAGGGATCTAAACCCTTAATCTCTATAAATTTGGTAGGGAATACATCCTGTTAATGCCTTTAGAGCTGCATAACTCTTGATATGTCTTCCAAAGACTATATATACATAATATTTTCAAACTTTTATTACTTACTGACATTTCATATCTTGTAGGAACATGTCGAGTCTCAATCTCTCTTAGTGTATGCCTTAAGGGGTGAATCGAGAAAGGGGTGGGCAGACCATCAATGCTTTGTAGGATTGTTATTCCTTTTGCCTTTTTCCATCTACACACTTGTATCCTAAAACCATAAACCCTAAACTTATTCTTCTCTTTCCTAATCATTCCTATTATTTGCCATGCTTTATCCCTCTTTTCTTTGCTTTATCTCCCTTCTTCCTATTTAGTAAACTAGGTTGACCACCATGGCTGACCTAGTGCATTTTTAGGCTTCTTATTTAGTAAACTAGGTCAACATGGTTGACCTATTACAATTTAGGGTCTTCCTCTCTCTTTTGGTTTGTTATCCTTCTGGTTGACCTAGTATGAACCTAGTGAGTTAGCTTGAAAAAGTGTTGGGTTAACCAGGTTGACCTAGTACAGTCGACATGTTTGAAAGGTTTTAGGGTAAGATCTACCTATATATACAAGGTTATTTACCACCATTTGTAAGAGTGAAGAATTAGGTGAATAAGTGCAAATTAACATATACCTATTGACCATTCTAATTGGGGAATAAAGCTTTAGGGTTCAATACTTTCTTTAGATCTCTGATCTCATCTTATGGATAAATCTTTTAGATGCTTGGATAGGTTATGTGACCTAGAGATTATTTATCTTAGTTATCCATACATACCATGATAATATCTTGAGCACCTTGTCTAAGGGGGAGATTGAGGATTGGTAGGTTCATCTTCAAAGGTAAGTATTCCTAACTTTATTCCTCCTTTATAAGAGTAGATAGATAATGCATTTGTATTCTTCTCTTTCATGTATTAGGATTTTGTATACATTGACATGAGTATATGTCTTATATACATGTTTAGTTTATTTGTTTATTTGTTTTGTTTCTAACCCCCATATTGTGCCACAATTTTTGGTGCACACTAGATTAGATTCAATTTTCTTATTATTAGATTAGTGAAATATTAAATAATAAGAATCTTTTAGGGTTATTTTGTGATTGCGTTAGACTATAGTCTCTAGAACACTATCTCACATGGTGTGTTGTGATAAGTGATCCCTTGATCGAGTCTAGTGGACCCTCACATTAGTCATGCTCCTGCTTAACAATTGTATGTCCCTTAATCAAAAGTTTAGGTGTGCTCTATCCCAACTGATCTAGGATTAATTTATGGACATGATTAATTTTTGATTACATACATTCTAGTGAACCCAATGTGAAACTAACCATTGCAAGATTTTTTTCACTTTCTCTCATTCTTTTGATCATATATTTTGACATACTAGATCAATTTTATTGACATAGTTCTTTTTTATCTATATATAGGTTTTCAAGAATAGGCAACTGGATCAACCAGCTCAACCCAGTACAAGTTTTAGTTTTCCATACTTATAGATTAGAATAATAGGTTAACTAGCTTGACTTAGTGCATTTTTAGACATCCATTTCAACCTACTAAGTTGACCAGGTCAACCTAGTGTATTTCAACACTTTTTCAATAGGTTCCTGTATAGCTTGATCTACCAACTCAACCCAGTTTGTAGATTTTTGCTAGTTTTCTCCAAGGTTCTTGATCAAAAATCTTATTAATTTTAATTTTTTATCCACCATGATCAATTTTTATTTCTCTATATCTTTCCTTTTTGTATTTCCTTTCAAGTTTGTAGTCTTTAAAACTACCTCTACATAGTCAACTAGGTCAACCCTATGGACCTAGTTCTGTGTTCTATGTTTCTTGAAATAATTAGATCAACCTGACCGACCTAGTTCACTTTTATATTTTTCTTCCATAATATATATTCGACCCTATTGACCCTATTCTATATGATTTTCTATATAGGTTCTCAACTATACCTTGTTTCAAAGTTGGAATGAACCATATATGTTAATCACATCTTTCTTTTAAGTTGCTTGCATACTTAGAATAGTTCACATAGTCTAATTAGGGGATTTTTAATAAATCACAAAGTTGCACTATTTATATTATTTTTCACACATGGTGAAACCACATAAACATCAAAAAACATTTTACTACCTAGGTTTACCTACTTTGATTTCATCACGAAGGGGAAGCTGACTTGATGCTCTGGTAAAGTATAAAGCGTGGTTAATGGTATATTTTGGCTAAGCACCCATTATCCTTATTTATACAATGTGTGAAGTGAGGGGGTAGGCCCCAATACCAAGCTTTTATCATTACCACTAAAATCTCTTTCATCCCAAACTACCTAAAACTATCCATAGATTTCTATCTAGTACCTTTCTTATAGCCAATCTCCCCTTTACATTTAAAATCATTCTTAATAATCTAATCAACATTATAGGTTGACCAATTAGATATGTTTAATTTCAAGTTATTTTATTTCTCTTTCCTTAAATTATTTGTGAAAAAACTTGCATCAAATAGCATTAGTGCAAGGTTTTGCTTTGTGTGCTTATATTGGATTGGCCAGTATCAATTCAATTCACTATTTTTTCCCCTTTAGTAATTATTAATTTTCATTATTTAAAAATTATCTTGTTTCAATTCAAAAATTTATATAAAATTTATCATATCCGTACATCATCATGAATCTAATTTATTTTATGATTTTCAAAATGAATGAGTAGAAATAAAGATATAGGCAAAACAAGAAATCAACCCCTGTTCACTGTACTAGGTCAACTTAGTCGACCTAATATATTTTTTAGCCTCTATACATTGTGCTAGGCCAACCTAATCTACCCTATACTATTTTCAACCCTTTCACCTTTTTTGTTAGCCTTTGTTCATTATACTAGATTGACCTGGTCGATCCTATACAGTTTTATAGTCCATGTTTCTGTGTTAGGTTGACCTGGTCGACCCTATACTATTTTTTGTCACTTTTTATTCTTCTTGTGTGGTTATCTAGTATTTTTTCATCATGATTACTTATTTTCATCCATCCCTTGGTCAATATCATTACATTATTAAGGACTTGGATAATAACCTCACTTATTTCATTACTTTCAATGAAACTATTAAATTTATTCCTTCCCCTTCTCCTAAGCCTAAACCACTCACTACACAATGTAATGC
This sequence comes from Torreya grandis, assembly GCA_037957365.1. Lineage (NCBI taxonomy): Eukaryota > Viridiplantae > Streptophyta > Pinopsida > Cupressales > Taxaceae > Torreya > Torreya grandis. Next base: position 134,843 of record JARHVA010010693.1, on the reverse strand, counting down.
AGTTGAGATCCTTCATCATAATACTCTTCCCAATACTAATATTGGTAGTCCTTCACCAAATAATACTACTCAAATTGATAATCTAGATGATTCCTAAATATTCAAAAACCTTGATGATAATACTATTTACACTCCTCACAAGAATGGTGGCTTGACTAAGTTTCCTTATTCTTCTATCACACTTAAGACAATTAACACTAATATTGGGAATCATCCACATACAAATAATCCTACTCCCACTAACACTAACAATATTCTTCCTATCAACACTAATACCCCACCTTCAAATCCACCTATTGACACAACTCAACTTCTTGCCAAAGTTATACAAAAAATGCACATCACGAAAACTTCTAATCAATCTCAAATGATGAACATGCAATAACACTTATGCAACATGATTATTCAACCATCTCAAGTCATCTTGTCTCAACCAAATCAAAATTTTATCCCTTCTCCTCTTAGATATTCCAATGGGAATATCATCCCTCAACCTCCAATAAATAACAAAATGCTTCAACATCTTCAAAATGAACCTGCAACCCCATTCATTACATCCATAGATATTGGAAACATTTCTCCAACTATCACATATAATGGGACTAAGGACCTTACTATCTTTATTAAGTGTTTTGGTAATCTTTATAAGGAATGGGTCCAAACTAACACCTTTCCTACCACCAAAATCTTAGCCAAAACCTTTGTTGGTGATGCACTTGAATGGTACAACCAACTTCCTAAACATTCCATCTCACCACTAGAGGATTTATTCAATGCTCTAGTGAAGGAATTCCAACATGATGACCTTCCTGACAATTACCTTAGCTATTTTATTAATGCCAAGGAACTTCCTAATGAATCAACTCATACTTTCATCAAATGATGAAAGTCTCTCACTCATAAAGTGGATCATAACATGAATGATGACACTCTTTTAAAACTATTTGTCACTGCTCTTAAACCTTCTCTTCAATACAAAGTTTTATTTTTTCACCAAAAACTTTAGAAGAAGCCTTATACCAAGCAAAAAGACAAGACTCTATTATGACTCAATTCGAAACACCTCAAATAACTATTAAAGTACCTTTCTAATCACGTTCTCATAACATTGATTCATTCAAGCCTCCCAAACCTCAAAATGGAGCATCTAATCCAACTAAATTTACCCCAACCCACCCTCACTTGAGTTTAGAACAAATTATGATGAAATTTCCACCCTCTAAAACCATGAGCTTTGATCTTTCCAAACCTCCTCCAAAATGGTACAATCATGATAAGTTTTGTTGGTGGCATGCCACTATAGGTCATTCTAATGAGTCTTGTCATGATATTCACTATTTTATTATTTATTTCTTGCTTGGTCCACATTTCAATCTTGATACTCTCATAAAACAACATTATCAAGACTATCTTAAAGTTTTTCACAATAAATATCAAGAAACACAATCACATCAACATCAATTACCTAATGAACGCACCTCATCTACTAATTTTTTTAAAACCATAGTTGATCCTTCTTCCTAAACCAATAAGGAAATGATAGATAACATGAAAAATTTTAAACATATTGTGGCATCCATTAAACCTCAACATCTTAAAACACAAGAAACTAAAGAGTACCTATTTCAAATGCTTACTCCAATGTATATCATACATGGTCCTCCTTTATCTCCTCATACCTCTCCTACACATCATATGCCACATTCAACATCCTTAAAATCTACCAAAACAACACATTTTCCTATCTCTAAATGCACCTACCAACCCAACATAAATAATTTTAATAGTTCAATGCTATGTCACTCCACCTCACATGTAGGGGAATTTTATGATGCCCATCCACATATCCATTTAGACTTGGGGAATCTTGTGATTCCCATACCTACATCCACTTACCCTTTGGGGCATCTTGTGATTCCCATACCTACATCCACTTACCCTTTGGGGCATCAACAATTCCCACTCTTATTCTACAATGCATAATACCAAACAAATTCAACTTCAAGAAACATTCTGAGACTTATAGCCTTATATGTCACATGTTCATCTTTGATACAAATGTTAAAATAGATTTTAATTGATCTTTTTGTCTCATGTTTCTTTGTTTTTGTGCCTTTCTCTTCCTTTAGTCACATTTTACTAGCATCATTCCTTTCCTTTACAATCTTTGGTTTTTATTTTGGCATTTATTTTCTTTTTCATCCTCATATATCTCTTTCGTCTTTTTATTTTTATGTCATTAGTTGCCTTAGTATATTTATGATCATTATTACCCCTTTATTTAGCATTTACCTCTTGATGTACCATAGTATTCTTTTTCTTTTGATATTTCTGTTTTGGCACCCTCACGGGTTTCTCTTTTGTGATTTGTTTTATAAGACCGTGAATAGGACCTAGTGCCTATCACAAAATTACCATCTTTTACTTATGTTTTTATCATTTTTGCTTCTTTCCAATTTTGTTTTTGCATCCTTTGAGTTTTTATTTATGAGTTGATTTGTAAAAAACCTCCCTCACTTTACTTTTCTCTTGCTTATCAACACCCTCATGAGTCTCTCATTTATGAGTTGATTTATAAAACCATGGATAAGACCTGACCCTCCTCATTAAATTACCATATTTTCATGTTATTTATCCTTGTTCTCAACTTTATATTTTGATTCTTTTGGTAGATGAAATATTCAAAAAAATCTATCTTAGCATGTTTTCATCCATTTCCCTCATTCTTATGAAAAGGAATTACACTTTATTGTCATTGTATCCCTTTTTACCCTTTATCACATTTTTTTTGCAATTTGAAGTAATTCAAATTGTTTCATGTGTCATTCCTCTTTATTTCCCCTTTATTTCATCTCTAAATTGATTAAAACAAAGTCGAAGTCAAGATAACACTTTTATTTCACCTAGATTTATGAGACTCTTATACCACATGTTCTTTGAGGTTTTCTCTCTTAGCTACCTTGTCCCAAGTTTTAAAATGAAAGTCATACTTAGCACCCATGTTTGGTTTTCCAAATATGTATGGAGGAGGAATATAAAAATCCATCAAGAATGTTAAAAGCTAAATCATTTGAAACAAAAGGTAATAACATCTAAAAGACAACATACAAACCTCAAAAGTCAAAATCACACCAGAAGATGTGTTTATAATCACATCTCCTATCTACAATCAAATCTTAAACTCCATAGTAAAATTCACACAGAGCCGAAGTCCTTTGGGGTATGGTAAGATAGTAGATTGGAATAGGTGATTTTAGAAAAATTCTATGGTGTTAACTACTTTCTCACACAAGTACCCAATCTTCATAGTAGATTGATAGCTCTGTAAGGGGTCTTGAAGAACAAGGAAAAAATCATGGAGAGGTAGATTTATTTTAATTTACTTGCATATATCCTTCATGGGATGATATATATAATTCATTTATTGACCTAATACTTTTGTAGCTAAGAGAAATTCTTTAGATTCCTTAAGGTTGAAAGTCCTCTTGTTTTGAAAAACCTAATTTGAGTGTCTTGACTTCGATAAAGAGTTCCTCTACCTTGATTTTTCCTTCATTATACCATCCACCCATTTCATTTCCCCCCTTGAAATGCAAATTATGATTCCAAATCTATTTTCCCTCTTCTTTAATTCCCTCTTCTTCATCTCTTAAAAACATGCTAGCACTACTTTATTTTAGTTTTATCTATCTTTCGATGCAAACCAACATGTTTGAGTAACTATGGATCACTCTTCTCTTTAATTTTTCATTTATTTTCTACCCTTATATTTTGGATAGCTAAGTCCTCACCCTTTTTCCATTATTACATGTTTTTATTTATGTATTCCTTCTTCATGCTTATCTTACGTCTTGACTTACATTTCATTTGACATTCTTTAATATTTTTCTTTATGTTTGATTTTTTCATGCCTATCTTACATGAGCTTAATTTTCACTTTCTTACATATCTTTTTTAGATTTATCTTGCATGGATATTTAATTTTTCATTCATGTTTTACATGCTTCCCAATGTGATCTAGTATGTTCTACATTCCTTTTTGCCATTTATGTTTTACATCTTTTACAATATGATTTATTGTGTTTTATTATCATTTGTCATTCATTTTCCATCCTTTTGTCATTTATTTGCCTTCAATATTCTATACTTGCCTTAAAAATCTTAATTTTCCAAATTTTCCTAAAAAATCTATCTCTACTAACTATCATATGTCTATCTTCCAAGAATTTCAATTTTTGGCTATTTTTTGCACTAACTTCTATAAGTTTGCCTAATGTACTCTACATTGGAAACCTTCAAATTTATTGAAATATACTTCCTTATCTACAAAACTAAGGTAAGTTAAAGGTATAAATTTTACAATTATATCATTTCTTTTACTTTATTTACTACTTATTACACCATACTTAACATCAATATTGTGTGTTATCATGTTCTATTCCAAAGTACCATCCTGTGTTGCACTTATGTGACACATGATGATCTTCGGCTAGGGAATATGTATACACATAATATTTAAAAAAAATTATCACTTACTGACACTTTGTATCTTTTAGGAACCTATTGAATCTTAATCTCTCTGAGTGCATGCCTTAAGGGGTCCACCAAGAAAGGCGTGGGTAGACCATCGATACTTCTAAATATTGTTGTTCCTTTTTCCACTTGCCATATACAAACTTTTTCATAAAACCATGAAACCTAAGCCTATTATTATATTACTTAATCATTCCTATCATTTTCCATGCTTTATCCCTCGTTTCCTTTCTTTATCTCCCTTTTTCTTGTTCAACAAACTAGGTCGACCACCATGGCCAACCTAGTGCATTTTTAGGCTTCATGTTCAACAAACTAGGTAAACCTAGTCAACATAGTACAATTTAGGGTTTTCTACTCTCTTTTGGCTTGTTAGCCTTTTGGCTGACCTAGCACATACCTAGTGAGTTAGCCCAAAAATGTGCTAGGTCAATCAGGTTGACCTAATGCAATTGACATGTCTGAAAGGTTTTAGGGTAAGATCTACCTACATATACAAGGTCATTTACCATCATTTTTAAGAGTGAATAATTAAGAAAATAAGTGAAAATGAACATCTACCTATTGACCATTCTAATTGGGGAATAAAGCTTTAGGGTTCAATACTTTCTTTGGAGCTCTATTCTCATTTTGTGGATAAGTATTTTAGATGCTTGGATAGGTTTTGTATCCTAGAGTTGATTTATCTTAGTTATCCTTACTTACCATGACAATCTATTACAAAACACCTTTGCCAAGGGGGAGATTGAGGCTTAGTAGGTTCATCTTCAAAGGTAAGTATTCCTAAATTTATTCCTCCTTTGTAAGAGTAGATAGATAGTGCATTTGTATTCTTCTCTTCCATGTATTAAGGTTTTGTATACATTGATGTGAGTATATGTATTATATATATGTTTAGTTTAGTTGTTTATTTATTTTGTTTCTAACCCCAATTTTGTGCCACAATATTTGGTGTGCACTAGATTAGATTTACTTTTCTTATTATTAGATTAGTGAAATATTAAATCATAAGACTCTTGTAGGTTTTTTATGTGATTTGTTAGACTATAAGCTTTAGAACCCTATCCTACATGGTGTGTTGTGATAAGTGATCCCCTTATCGGGTTTAGTGGATCCTCACATTGGTCATGTTCTCTATTAACAATTATATTCCCCCTAATTGAAAGTGTAGGTGTGATCTATCCCATCTGATCCAGGATAGATTTATGGACATGATGCATTTTTGATTGTATACAGAGATCAATAATTTATAATATGTGATAGCTTGGGAATGGTCTTTGTTTCAATGTTACCCACATGTTCCTTCAAAGGTTCTTGATATATGTTACATTATCCATCAGGAATGGAGACACAAAGCATATTCTAGGCTTGTCATTTTGTAATATTAATATATCCTAGCCTTTCTTATTTTATTTAATTTATGAATAGATCTAGAAGTGGATCGATATCTCATTTAGGTTCAAATATATTAGCTAAATCCATGTCATCCCCATTGTTTGAATGGGATGTCTTATCATCCTGATCTTGTATCCTATGACAAGGTTAAACTAGGAGTTACTCCTTCCCCTTTTCTACTTTATAAATATGCAAGGCCTCATTCAAGTCTTAAGCTACACTTTTTTGTGAAGATGATTCAATTATATCATCTAAGTCTTCAACCTATCTATGGCATATAAAAAAAATTTAACTTTTGTAATTCATTGTGCATCAAGGGATTATCATCTTCAAAAATGAAAATTTGAATGTAGTCATTTTTGACCTACACCTAATTATTTGTATATCAATTGTGCTCCTGATGTATGTACTAGTTAATTAAAAAGACATAATTTACATTTTAAAACATGAAACTAGTACTTTAGAGCCATAGCTTCAGTATTACAAAATTCAACACACCAATAAATATGAATCTCTATACAATCCCTTTATTTGAACACTATCCAATATTTTATGACACCTATAGTAATTAAAATTGTGATACAAGTATTTCTCAAGCTTCATCTCAATGCAACTTCTCATCATGGTGAATGAATTAACCACTAGTTTATATCAGTCCCATTTAGTGCATAATTGAGAGCACTCGCCCTCTAATCAATATCTAGTACATGTTGAAATCGTAAAATAAACTAACATATTCAGTGGAAAAATAGTGAGATATTTTGTACTTTGTTGTAAATACCATCTACATATAATGTATCTTGTGATCTCCCTTGACTTAGCTGAGAATGTGCATATTAAAATCACCACTTACTGAAGAAGCTATATCCCATGGTAGGATGCCTTCTGGAGTCAAATCTATGTAATCTTTGTCTGTATGACTAGTTTGGTAGATAAAATCTATTTCAAACCGATTTGGTGACCTTACAAAAATCAATCACACATCCTCCATTTCTAGATATAATATCCCTATGTGATTTAATATATTTTTTAAATTAACTTTTCCTTGTGTAGAGAGTATGAAACTATCATAAATAAATTGACATTGAGTAGCTCACATTGCTTAGTATTTATATTTTGTGTTCACTTTCATCCAACTAGTTTCTTCATAAAGATGTGGTAAATTAAGCTCTTTAGGAATTTAATATGGTCTTTGTCCACATTTATTTAAGGAAATTACTATGATTTTATCTCCTTGATGGGCTTCCAATTGATTCAACATTGTGTTAATGGTCATCTATCCATCATATGCTCACTTATTGCCTATCAATATAGGATAGTGAGTCTCATCCATATTCATGTCAATAAATTAAAAATCACCCAACAGGATCAACTCTAAAACTTTGTTCTCCATGTCTTTTAGGTGACCAATAGGTTGAAGCCATCCATAATCAATAATATTGAGAGTTATAAGGCTGTAACTCATTACAAGTGATCTAATAGCTACCCAAGTAGATTTTAGAATCATATTAATAGTGCTACCAAAATCAAATATTACATTGGTATTTCATACCCTACTAACTCAATATCTACCCTAGATTCAATGTCCCGGGGATTCTTAATCTTTACATACCATATCATTCTATTAGTCCCTTATTGGCCTTTATGCACACACTAACAAACTATAGATTAAGTTTGTGATATTCTATAAAATCTCTTCATTTCATATCATCCTGAGTAACTTCATTAAATCCTTCAAGGTAGTGACAACACCATATTATCACATAATGCATACCTATATATCCATATATATGTGTATTTATAGTTGTAGCATCATCTTCAGTAGTCTCTTATTGTTGGATTATTTTCAAAATTTGTGTAGCTTCCCAAATTAACCATTTCTCTATGATTATTTTAAGATAATTATCTTGGTGAGTTTTTATTATCCCCTAACCTTATGACATATCTATAGGTAGTAATCCTTATTATGCATGTTGTTGGTGTGTGATTACTTGCATCAAAGCATCTTCTTGGGGCTATGTATTAACCATGTTTACATTCCTTATATCCTTCTCCATGAGATATTTCTCCAAATCCAACCAATATTTTCTATCATGTTTCTCTAAAACCCTATAGTAAGCATAGTAGGATTGTCACTGAGGATTAGATGGAAAACTCCTTTGTAAATGATTAAATTATCTGCATAGATAACAATGGATTAGAGGTATCTGAGCATTATTTCCCCTACCTCCTTTTAGACCACCTTGATAACCTCCTCTATATCTTCCTATATTTACTTGGAATCCCTAGACATTTGACTATTTTGGCCCAAAGATCCTAGAGGCTTATTGAGCATTCCACCCATACTATTATTGTAGGCCATCATACCCACCATATTGATACTGAGGAAGTGATGGTGCCCAAGTTGATTGTTGTGTCTATGGAATATGAAGTGTCCATTTTGGGGTGATGTCCACATATACATTGGTGGTGTCCAAATTACCATACCTAAAGGTTGATGTTGAGGTTCTTAAGGAACCCATGGTGCACTTGACTATGATGTACCTACCATGCTAAATTTTGATTTGGGAATTATTTGAGTTGTAGTAGATATTTTATACATAGCAAATGAAAACACATTCATAATAATGTCTTCCTTTAATTACTAGAGATATCTACACATATTCTCATCATAATTAGGTGACTTGTAGAAATTCCATTATAGGGTCTATGTATTCTTGACATATTGTTATACAAAATGACAGTGATATGCCTCATATCCTATCCCTTTATAGATTTTTTAGAACTTTGTTTTTATTATTGGGAACTCATTCCTATGATTCCCTTCCTTCCCACACTCTATGCACCAAAGGCCTAACTTAGGCTTGTCTCCCCCTATTGATATTGATTCATTCTTTTTAGTAATGTATGTAGAGTATTTTATATTTTTTAGGTTGAAGCCAACACATTAACATAGTCTTCAATCTATTCAACCCTAATCATAATTGCCCTTATAATTTCCTTATTATTAAACTAGGTCTATGCAATTGTAAACCATATTATTATCCACAACCCTTCCACAAACCATGTTATTTTATCCTTGTCTTATAGAAAAAATTATACCTTGTTCATCACATCAGAAAATTTGTTATCATATTTACAGATGGTTTCTTTTTCTCCCTGTCAGATTTCTTTCAAATCTTGTATGGTCTAACTAGAACACTTTATGATTTTAAATTACATGATAAGCATATATTTTATTTATTATAGGTCTAATTGATTAAAATTTATATATTATATGCATTCCAATGCATGACCACATAAAGCTCCAATTAATTCACACTTCTTTACTACATCATCTTTAATTCCTTTAGTCTACCACTTAATGTTGTAGGTGAGCAATTAATGTTCTAGGTCTATAGACCCATCATAAGGTGTCATATTGATAAAATCTCCCAAATAAACTACCATATTAATATTTGTCATAGTTATCATAGTTAGTTTTTGAACAAATGGTACCTATGGATTTATTGTTACAGGGAAATATTGGTATTGTTGTTTGGATATTTGGAAATACCTAAGATTTTGATTCTTATTATATTCTTTCTCATTTTGGAGATGAATCAGACTAATATGTATCTTCATCCTCTTCCTCTTGTTCTAAGATTTTGATCTACATGGTGAACTCCTTTCCTTACACAAAAATCATGGGGTTTATCTTTGTCAATATTAATGCTTATATATTCTTCTTTTATTGTTTAGTAAATCTACGTGTAGATTCAAATTATGTTACCTTGTGTGCCTCAATTATTTTCTATTGAATTTATTTTTTGAATGGTCTTTACCATTCCTTGTCTTCTAAAGTTGTATTATATTTATTGTGATTTTGGAAAAAAATAGGCTTAGGAGATGTGTACTCCAATGGTGAATGATATGCACCTCCAACAACATATTTTTTAGAAAATGAACATGTGCTATGTCTATGACTATATGAAAATATTATTTCTCTTCCATGGAACACCCTTATATACATCTAAAAATTATTTATTACTTGATCTAATTCTACATTGGTTTCTTCCTCTCTCACTTGATCCTTCTCTCCTTTTATTTCTCTCTCCATACTATTTTTGAACTCCTTCTCTTATCTCCTCATTTATCTTCCCTTATTTATCTCTCAATCTTGTCTTCTATGTTACTATAACTCTAATTCACAAATTCTTGGGTCTCCTATTTATTCTACAGTTTCTATTGATGTATCTCTCATTCTAATTCCATAATCTTCTTCCAATCTCTCTCTTCTTGGTTCTCTATTTTGGACTTAGATTCAAGTTTTATCTACTTATTGTCTTACCATTCACCATTAAATTACACACATCCCCATGATGCCCAAAGTAACTACTCCATGCTAGTTGAAATAGGCACCATGGACTTTTTTATATCTAACATTCTGATGAATAATGACACCTTTTACAAAAATTTACCTCTTACCCCTAAAAAATAGATCCTTTTCCCTTTAAAACCTATATAAATTTATACTATGATCTTCATTTTGTATATGTCAATGGAATTACTTATCCAATAATCTTATATAACATAGGCTTAAGCACATAAAATACCATATAATAGCTTAGTGAGTATCGATTAAAATATTAAAATAATTGGAACCTTCATTACATATATCTCATTAGAGTTTAGAGCTCTAATACAATATTTACAATTCTCTTAGTCACTAAAACATCCTACCAAATACTTAGCATTCCTACAACCTACAACCCACTCTATTACAATCTGAAGACTATATATAATCTAAATGTTGTATTGATATAAACTTTGAATCCATTCCTAATGCATAAATATGTCAACCCATATTTTATTTGTTCATAACTCCACACGTTAAAGAGAAGATTAAATTAGACTTATTCATGAAACAACCCAAATTGACTACATAATATAAAGGACAATATAGTTCCCATCCACATGTCACATAAATTTTCCTAATGGTTTGATAATTTCACATTCACCCACTAACATAAGGTAATGTCCCTAGTTGGTGGCCTATTTACAACATTATATCCTATAATAATTATGGTTATATGGGCTAAATATTTTTTATTATATACAATATTGGTAATTTTAATTTTATTTTACACATGATAATTCCATTTTAAAACCTTGAATGCATATCTATGAGATTTTAAATTAACTATGGTCCATTATTAGTAACACTTTTATAATTTCCTGGTCATAAAATATAAATGGACAAAGACAATTATGCATGTTATTAACTACACCCATGAATCCATCAAGGAAATGAACATTATAATCTTGTGATGGTTTTATTTGAGCTATTATATGAACATCATCTTAGGTTTTGGATTGATTAGCATGATTTAAAAGAGGTTTGGTAAATATTTTTAAACATTTATGTGGTTGAACAACTGATTCATTTAAAGTAATATTGTGATCCTGTATTTTAGTTTGATTACTGTCAATAAAGTCTAGGATATCATGCTTCAATAATTATGCATATGTTTATATAATGGAAAAAATCTATGAGAATCACAATATGTGTTAACATTATGTTTTTTAATGGAATAAATTTGATAGTTCAATCCCTTGCTATAAAATTAAAGAGAACATATTGTATTCAAGACATATTTTAAGCACATTTTTTATAATTTTATGTTAATTATGTAAATTATCTTTGTTCTCTTTCTATGAAAGGACTAGCCTATTAGATTATTAGTCTATTACAAAATTATAACATTTTTTGCCTCATTCTTAGGTTGTAAATTTATTATCATTAGTCTTAGATTTTAATTTTGATTTATTATGGAATTTATCTACATTAGAGTTAGGGTAATTAATCTCATATCTGATCATGTTTCCCTCTAAGAAAATGATCTCATAGTTTCTAACTACATGACAAATTTCATAAGATGATTGGTAAGTATTGAATATGAATTTGTATTTAATGGGTCATATTAAAATCTGAGATAAAATAATTTCCAAGTCAATATCAAGTAATTGATGATTCATATTCATAATCAAGTTTTTTAATCTAAGCACATTTACTCACTAATATTCTCATTCTAGGTCCTTGTTTGAGTTGGGCAATCCATGAAAATATGACTATTATAAAATTGATTGAAAAAAGAGCTAATAAATAATCAACCAGAGATTTAAATATTTTATATATCCAAATAGAAAATCATAAAACTAATCAAGAACATGGTCCTTAAGGCTTCTAAGATATAATGGTTGTGTTAATAATTTATCATTATTTAAAAAGTAAATATATGAAGCAAAGAAATATTTTATATGATTAGAAAGATCATATTTTCCTTTGAAAAATTCAAACTTATGATCCAAAAATCCTGTAGGTGAAGGGTATGCATGGAACTCATAAATCAACTTGGGTTTATTAATATATCATGGGAATTAACCTTATGACTTGGTTTTTGAGATCCTTGGAAAAGTAATTGATTTTTTTTATCATATAGCCTACATGGATTATTGAAGGAGATTAATTTCAGGGTTTAGAATATATGTAGTATTGGTATATGTGGCAATGGAAACATTAGGAACTTTAGAAACACTAAGGATAAGAGGAAATGTTTGAAAAATCTGTTGAGATAGTTAAAGAATTTGAGTGTAGACACCTAATTTTTGTAAATGCCTTGTAATTGAAATGTTATTATTATATTTTCATGCATATGGGTCATTGGTTCATATTGGTTTCTTGTTGGCACATTTTATTTCTTTTGAGCCTCTCCTAATAACTATTCATCCCTGAACACCTCTAGATCTATCATTTGTCTACCTTGAGATCCTCCCATATATTCTTACAATTCATTAGGTCTATGTTTTTTAAGATTTGGTGACTATGAGCATTATTATAAAATTATTATAATCATTTGACAATTATTATAACAAAGCATGGGTTCAAGATCTAATATACAAACCATTGTTGTTAAATACATTTTATTTTCCATGTACAAATTTATCTTTGTTGACTATATGGGTGAAACATATCATTAAAATTCTATGTCAACCATATGTTAACTCAAAGTCCCCCTTGGTTCCCATTGGTTTAGGATATTTATTAATAGATTCACCTCCAATAATTTATATAAAAGGTATGATCAGGTGATATTGGAGGTCTTGGATAAATTCCTTATCATTTGGTATCTATAGGATGGGTATTATTGATCTCCTTAGGTGGTAAGGTTTTATTACAAGCTAGTCATAAGACTATAATTTTTGTAAACCTATCCAACTATATATGTAGATATATTATTGCCTTTCTCTTGGGTTAGCTAGTTAAGGTTAATTCCTAATTGAGGGTTTGAATGTATTGGAAGAGGAGAGTTTTAAGCTACCAATAGAGGCCATAGTGAAGAAAAAATTAAAAAATCTATAGTTAACACAAACATAAAATAAAGAGTGAAGTCTCCTTTACTAACCTTAAAAGGAAATATTGCATTTTCATCAGCTTCACCACTATTTCCCCATCAAACCATGCTCAATATTTTTTAGACAAGGATAAAATCCTTATAAACAAAATATTTTGTGTTTCCATAATTCATAATAAATAAAGATAAACTTATGATAAATCCTATGTTAGTTTTTATTGTTTCTACTATCCTATTCTTAATGATGTATCCCAAACTATGATTTGAAATATAAATAAAAAATAGCACAATTTTATCTAGAATTTGCCTCTAAAACTTATTAATACATCTACATGTGATAGGTTCTAAAAACTAATTAAATTAAAAAAGCTAATACAAACATACAATTAGAATTAATATATTAAAAAATGTTAGTTAAAACTTATAATTATATATGTTAATAGTAATAAATTAAATAAATGAAATCCTCTCACCTTGTGTAATAAATAATATTCCTTCTTCCTACCTTGGCATTGCTCTTTTTGAAGGAAAAATGAAATAAAATTTCTTGAATCCTCTCATTGATAGGATTTAGAGGAAAATGTTTGCATGGAAAAGGAATTCATTATCCTAAGCTAGAAAACTACAATTACTCAAGAGCTCATTGAAAACCATCACAGTTTACTTCATGTCATTATTTATTATCTTGAGAAAAGTGGTAGAACAAATTGCGCAAATACAAAAAAAAATTATTTAGAGGAGAATGGAAGACAAATTTAGATTCCCCCTTTTATCCTAGAATAAAGCCTATTTACCCTTAGCTAAAGGAGGATTGGGAGTCATAAGGGTGAGATCTATGAATAAAGATCTATTATTTATGCAAGGGTAGAGGGTTATTAATGAATATAATCAATGGATTAAGATCATCTAGGAAAAATATCTAAATTTTGGGGAGGGCTTCTACTTTATTGTAGAAGAAGGCCCTATTAATAGTTATACCTATTAGAAAGCCTTGAGATATGGGAAGGATATTCTTATGAGAGGGTTAAAATGGAAAATAGGTATAGTAAACAAAGTTGATTTTTGGTAAGATCTTTGGTTAAATCAAACCCTGATTGGTTCCTTGCCTCCTACAGTGGGGCTGAATGAGTATTTTAAAGAGGCCATAGGTCATAGGTTGTGTGATTATTGGAAGGAGATTAAAGGCATCAAAAGGTAGAAGCTTATACACAAAGAAGATTTGATCCATCAAAAAAATATTTTCTTACAAGAGCTAAATATGATTCTTTAGAACACTCATATCAACATCTTCCCAAAAGATGATGATCTAATATGGAAGGCTAATCTTAGTGGGTTGTTTTCTGTCAACTTCGATTATCTTTTTCTATGGGACAAAGAAGAAATAGAGGAAAATTGGAATTTTTTGTGGTTAAAAAAATTATCCCCAAAATCAATGTTTTATTTTTGATGGTAGCTCAGAAAAAAATCCTAATAGTGGATAATTTGATGAAAGGGGGAATTCCAATTCCTAATAGGTGTGCTCTATACAAATAGGAGGCTGAATCTATAGAACACATTTTCCTTTCCTATTATTTTTATTCCTCCATTTTTCATTCTTTATTTAATTTATCTAAATACTCTTGGGTTCCACCTGGGTCCATAAAGGATTTGATCTATCAATGGAAGGCACCTTGGGATTATTCACCTTTGAAATTCTGGTGGAATCTTGCTCTTCCTCACATTTTTTGGGGAATCTAGATTTTGAGGAATTTGATAATTTTCAATAATATGAATCCTATTCATTTCTTAAATTTAAAGAAAATTATGGATTTTATTAAAGAGAATTAGTTAACCTATGCCTCCTCCTATGATGATCCTCCTTCCCCATAATTTTCTTAGATTTTTTGCTTATTGAACCTCAAAATCCCTGTACATTCTCACAAGCAGTGTGTAGATAGATCAACGATAAAGTGGTTTGCCTTTCATCTCAATGGTACAAACTAAATTTTGATGGAGTAGCCAAAGGAAACCTTGGACCTATGGGAGCTATATTTTTTATCTTCTAATGATAACCTCATGACAACCTATGCAAGACCTTTGGGGATCTAAACCAATGATATGGTGGAAGCCACTTGTTGGGGTATAGAACTTGCAGTTAAGTTGGGTTTGGAGAATTTGTAGGTGGAGAGAGATTCAATGAACATATAAAATGTCTAAAAGGCTCCTCCTAATCTATCTAGAATATAATTAGTATAATAGATGATGTTAACAATTTGCTTACTTTATTTAAAGGGGTGTCCATAAATCATATTTATAGAGAAGGTAACAAAAGCATAGATAAAATGGAAAATTTGGGGGTCTTTAATGGATCCCTCACCCATTGGAAAGGTGATGTGGCACTTATTATTGATGTCATCCCCTTCATTGAGCTTGACAAAGGATAATCCAACATGTGATATTATGGGTTTCATTATTATTAAATAAAATCAACAAGGGTGGATGATATCTCACACATGTAAGGCCATCACATCTCACCCACACCTTAAGATATCACATATATAGATTTATTTTACATTAATATTTAATAATTTAAATGACATCACTTTAAACATCATTCTATATTTTAATATAAGGGTCCCCATCTATAAAACTTGTAGAAAAAGCCAACAACCAAGGATGGGAGGTGACAAAAATTGGGTAGAGATAATATCCTATGCACAAGTGAAGGAAGATGCCTACATTTGGAAAAATATGGTTAAAGGTGGGCTCGTTGTCTACATGAAAAGAATAGTAGGCCATGATGTGGTGATATGCATATATTTTTCTCATGGAAGGAATGATAGGGAGGTTCGAATGTGTTGTATGAAGCTCATGGTCACTAAAGAAGTAATCAATGACATCACAGGTATGGATTGTTTAAGTGTGAAGGAATTCAAATATAAAAAGAGAAAGAATGAATTATTTAACATTTTATACAACATTGAGAAAAAAATCCCAAGTTATCCAACCAAAAAGGGTTTTTAAGGGTGGACTTTCCCAAGAAGTGGCCAGATGTGTGCCTCCAAATAATTAGGTACATCACCCTTAAGGAGAAGCATACAATGATCTTCTCTCACCATTTTTTCTCCTCAACCACTCTAGGAGCCACCCAATCAGTATACCCTTATTTCTGAAATTGTTGGAAATGTTTATTAATAGTTTTAAATGTAACCCCTTAGCTAATATAATCCATCAATTGTTTATATTTATCTTGGTCAAAAGGGGAGAACCCATTTGGACCAAGTCTATAATTTAGGCCATTGACATTACAAGTGAGCAAGAGGAATCTGACAAGGAGGATGATTTTTTCTTAGAACCTGAATTATAACATACAAGGGGATAAAATGAATAATTTGGAGTGGAAAATATGTAAGGCGACTTCAATACTAGTGGTAGACAAAATGGGGCCTCATAATTTGTGATACACATCACCAGTATGGGATAAGCCTCCTTCAATTTCAAACTAAAAGAGGGGATTGAATATTCTATTGAAAACTACAAAAAAAGGTGATGATTCAAAAGATTATAAACATGGAAATCTTTGATGAGTTTGAGAAGCTAAAAATTTTGTTGGTCCTTGGTGATTTCTCCTCAGGTAAGGGTAAGTTTCAGTAGGATAAGGAGGAAGAAATAGTTGTTAGGTAAACCCCCTCAAGAGTAAGAACTAGCTATAATGGTGGAGGAGATGAATCTAGGATGGATACTAAATAGAGAAAGGTGGAATTTAAGTCTATAGGGTTGAAGAGGAAGATGCCCATCATGGAATCTATGCAGGGAATAGGCAACCATACCATAGGAATTGAAAAGGAAATGTAGAACATGGGGATGAACAAATTGGTCCTCTATTCAGAGTTTGAGGATTCAGACTAGCTATCATCTGGTGTCTAAATTTTCTCTCCTATTGTTACTAGTGTTTTGGCATTTTTTGGCTGAAGTCAGTGGTTATGGTTGGTTTTTAGGTTTTGTTTATTTTTATCTTGCTGATTTTTCTTGAATATCTTTCAAAATATTTTTGTATGGGTATGAGATCCTCAACCTATCTTTTAACCTATCTAATTTGAAGGATATTTTTTTTATATATTAGTTGTATAAATTGAGCTTCTTATACTTAGTATCAAGGATTGAAAGTTATATAGCTCACCAAATTTGCATAAGATTCTAATTTGAATAAAAAGAGATGAGATTATGTGTTCATGAAGATGGAGTTTTAAAATTATACCTTTTACATTTAATATTTTTCATCATCATGATAAAAGGGATTAAATTTTGATATAAAATAATGTGCCTTAAATTATGGGTAAATACTAGATGAAATGAGATGGTTTTTATTGGAGCTATGAACTAGTATGACACACAAGTAGGAGGCCCATATCTCCCTTACAATTATCATCAATAACCACCATCGACCTCACTAAAGTCAATGATAGGACACCACCAATAGAATCACTAACATCACCAATGACTTCAATCATACAAACATTTCCAACAAACATAAATGATCTCACATAATCTGTGAGATTTGAACCTAGGTGATACAACAAGTAATGTTACATTGAATGTATTTGTACCCTTAAGAAAATAATTAACATGTACCCAATACTATAAAATTATAGAATTTTCATGTAAGCCCAATAATGGTGACCTAAATAAGTATAATTGATTTTAACTAAGAAATTCCTTACTTTTAAAATGTCAAATAAAAGTCATCATAAATGGAAGATGATTTAATTTTTTGTTATTTGTTACAACTATTATTGGGCATTTGGTTGTTAAAGTTTTTTAGTTTTTTTTTTAAAATGATATCCAATTACTCAAATATGTCTAAATGTGTCTATTCCCTTGGTGTGGTCACCTCCAATAAATGGAAGATGAAAATGGGGTTCAAGTTTTAGAAGTGGAGAAATATATGGAAATCATTTTTATTGACTTATCGAAGAAAGGAACCTTTTTTAAAATATTAGTATAGATATCTTAAATAAATCTATTTTAAAAATGTTGGAAGAGATTAATCTGTATCTATCTTCTATTTATCACATACCACATTTATTAATTACTTTATTATCTTATCATATAATTTTCTATTGACTAGTGATAGATGGTCATAATTTAGTAACACCACTCTAAAGCTCAAAAAATATTTTTATAAAATAAAAAAATAAATTTAAACTCTATTATATGCCTAAGATATTATAATTTTTCAATCACTTTTTCAAACTTATAATAAAAAAACAATATAAAAGTTAAATGGGCATGAAATCTAAGGTTAAAATTGTCCTATGATGGTCAAATAAAGTTCAAATTTAAGTTCACTATTAATTGTTAACAAATAATAGATATTATAGTCCACCGCAACCCTTGCTACCCCCTTGTTATCTTTGTAGAATGCCTATTGATGTAATTATTGTTGGGTGGGATACCTTTTTAATTATTTTTATATGGGAGGAGATTTTATCATGATATGGTTGTGAATAATACACCTCTTTTTTAAACTGGAAACAATTATATATATATCAACATCTTTATCTATGTATTATATTACATTAAGTCCATTATAACATGTTAAGTAAGATTACATCCAAATTAGTGCCTATTTTGGATATGACGCCATGTCTAGGGATAATTTAATCCATGAAAGTCACTCATGGACTAAACTTGACCCTATCCATTCTCATATGTATGCGCTGAGTATCTATGAGAATTTATGTCATGATGATGTTAGAGAGTTTTCATATAGATGTCATAGTGGTGTCATGTAGATGCTCTAGTGAGTGGATAAAGATCCTTGATAGTCTATGTAACAATGAAAAAGTGTGCAATGTGCTTGTTCTTGTATGCTTGAAGGTGGCTTAGTTGATGTTCAGAGTTTGATTGATCAAATGTGTTCATGGTTGAGTATGGTGATTAGAACATGTGAAAGAGGTCCCTAAGATGTTATCTATGCTTTGATATCTTGTGTGCATGAGTGGAATTCATCTAGTAGTCCATAGTTGTCATCGAGATAGTTTGGGTATACTGGCAGAAAATCTAAGTAAGCAGTTTGATGATATCACCATTGACATGTGGGAAGGAGTCAAGGGGAGTGGGTCATATGATTGTGATCACATTACTCCCTAGTTATTATGCACCAGATCTCAAGTCATGAATCAAAGCATGGTCAAATATATGAGGTTACAAAGTTATATTCTCAATTAGAATTCATTATCTTCCCATACATAGACAAATTTATAGTTGGTTATAAATAACTAAGTAAACATGTTGATGAGGTCATCATTCACATGTGTAGATATTTCAAAAGAAGGTGATCATATGGGTTTGTTCAGTTTTGGACCTAGTTTATTTACAATAATTTTTAGATCATGCGATGTAACGCATCAAAAGATATGCATATGTAAATTTGGTCTCCTAGGTAGTTTAACTATGTTTTCCCATACTTGGCCAATTTTGTAGTGTGGTAAAAAGAGCTGAGTGAGTATTTTGATAGTGTTATATTTTTCACATGTGAAGGTGTCAATAGAAACTGATCATATGGGTTTATTTATTTTTGAGCATAAATCATTTATGTTAAATTTAAATTCATGCACTGAAGCATGACAAAAGTTATGGATGTTCAAAGTTGGCCTCTTAAGTAGATTTGGACATGGTTGGCTCTATGATAGAAGATTTTTGAGAAGGCACTTTAATGGCATTATATCTCACACATGCAAAATTTCCAAGAGTAGTGTGTCACATGGTTGGATTCTCCTTTGTGAGAAGATCATCTGGTCTAAGTTTTAGATACTACAAGTAAGCATAGAAGATGTTATTTAGGTACAAAAATGGCTACTCATCTATATTAAAAGGGTCCCCATACTTAGTCATTTTTGAAAGTGTTAAAGCTTGATCAAGATTGATGGTACACAATTGTTCCAAGAAGTTAAGAGGAAATGAGATGAGTAAAAGTGAATGATGATTAATGTCTGAGAAAAGGTATAGGATAATGATCCAATAGTGAGAGGGTACTCATATATTTGATTGAATGGTAAGCATTGATCATTAAAGTCCTGACTGATCTACAAAGATCAATGGAGTGCATTGAGTCAACATTTTAAGAGTACATGAGATGAGGTCAAAGGGAAAGAGTTTTAACATTTGTCTTTGGTGGTATATATGTTAAAGCTCAGATAATATTGATGGTGTGAGATGGATCCTGAGCTGAGAGTTATTGAGATTTGAGCATTATGTTCGAATGTTAACTGTGACCATTTGCATTTGAATATTTGAATTTACAAAGAAAATAACTAGTGTTTGGTTTTTAGACCATATCTTTTGATAGAAGATGAA
Organism: Torreya grandis; assembly: GCA_037957365.1. Taxonomy (NCBI): domain Eukaryota; kingdom Viridiplantae; phylum Streptophyta; class Pinopsida; order Cupressales; family Taxaceae; genus Torreya; species Torreya grandis. The sequence continues at coordinate 114,183 of JARHVA010010693.1, read as the reverse complement.
TTTACTCATTTATTAAACATCAATGTGGTATAATACTCTATGGCACATCTAATAAATCTCATTTGAGGATCTAGAAGTGAGTACAATCAAAGATATTAATCCTAGATGTTGACTGTGTGTTTTTTCTTGTTCTATAAGTGACCTAAGAAGGATATTCAAGCTTACAATGATGTTGTTTCGATGTCTCATGATGAATTAGCTATTGAAACATATTATTTAATCTATGAGGATGATCTTTGTGGATTTTTTAAGTGTTATCAATCTATCTTGAGTATGAACAATGATTAAGCAGTTGATTGTGTGTTCCTTCATCATGACTTTATGCACCAAGTCAGTGTTTGAGTTATTTGATCATAGATAGAGGTGATCTAGGTTGACTATGTTCATTTAAAGATGTCTAAGGGGACATAATTAATGGACCCATGTATTTGAAAGTGGTCATGTGTTCTTTTTTTTCTCGTTGGATTAACAATGGAGTGAATGGGTTTGCATGAGACCTATATGGACTACAAGGGCCTTATTAAAAGGTGTAGTTCTTTAAGGGTGATCTGTAGATGCTATGGCCAATCTATGAAGATAATATTGAGTCATGTCTTCATGTGAGAGATTCCTTAAGGGCTATGGCATGCCTAATGGCTAACCAAGGTAGTGATTATCAATATTGATCTATAAATGGTGGAATAAAAGATGATGAGTTCTAGATTTGATGTGTGAGATTTGGGAGAGTTTTGAGAGAGTCTTATGTGTGTTTTATGGAGTGAAGGAAGGGTAGAGTTCCTTGAGGATGTTTAAATATCAGATCTATTTAAGGACTATTTATATGACCTGTAGGTCATAATTTTGTTGGTAGAATAGTGCTCTTGCATATTGAGTGTGAGCAAAGGTGGAGAGAGATAAGGTGAGGTCCATCATTAGGTGTTCATGACATAAGTTCATAGGTGGAAAGTTTTTATAGGTGTTGTTGTGGTATATTAGCATCTAAGGTGGTTTAAGCCTCCTTACAAGGTGAAATTTGCTAAAAGGTCTAGTTTTTATTATAGCTCAACTAAACAAGTATGGTAACACCTTGTGGTATTGGAGTCTCACTAAATAGGGATTATAATTCCTTGATAATTTGTAGATGGTCGAAATTAGATCTTATTATTATAGGATATTAGTCCAATTTTAGGTTCTAATGGGTTTTCTTCCCTAAGAGGGTTTCCCATGTGTGTCATGTGTTATGTGATTGATCTTGCATTATCTCTCTTGCTCATTGCTATGAATGTTGTATATGCTTCATGAATTCTTGTGGTAGATGGTTAAGTATTTATAAAGATTAGAATTTAAGTTGGATTATTTGGGCTCACTGATTCACCCTCCCCTCTTAGTGATTTTACTTATAATAATTGGTATCAGAGTGAGGTCCGTTGGTAAAGTCTTGACAGATTGAAGGTGATCCAAGGTACAATGGCTAGTCAGAATGTGCAAGGTGGTTTATCTAATAAGCAATCACCAATGTTCAATGGATCCAATTATGAATTTTAGAGTGCTAGGATGAAGACCTACATTATGTCCCTAGGGTTTGATGTTGTTGGGGATCAACCAACAATGGATTACACTTGTGAAAGCAATAAACGTGGAAATAAATTAGATAGATAAGTAACTGAAATGATAAATAGCACAGAACAAGATATACAAGAAAACACCCTGAAAACTTGTATTAAAACTCTTTACAATAGGAATACAATTGAAGAAACTTCATTCTTCCAGACCTCTCTCAGATGCACACAAGATCTCTCACTAGATCTCTATTCCTCAAGAGCTCTCTCTCGAGTACACTCAAATCCAACAACCTGGATTGATGCAACTCAGTACTGTCCTTCAAACATTCACAATGTTCTACTCATACTCACACAATAGCTTAGAAGATCTTTCCTACATATAGAAATAGGAAACTTGAGCATGCTCTTACAAAAAATAGTTAAGCCACTTCAACAAGGGCTCTAAAAATAATATTGCTAACAATAGAGACGCCAGCTTGAGTCTACAACTCAAACTCATCATGCAAACACTCGCTTCTGTCCTCGGAAATCACTTTCTAGACACACAGGTAACCGACGTCGGTTCCTGCCTGTTCGCCTGTGACCATCGCCGGCCAACCATACTGCCGACGTCGGTACCTCTGCAACTGCAACTGATCGACGTCGGTCTCTCCTGACTGACGCCGGCGTCTGTGTAGACCCAAACCTGTTTGTGTGCTCCTTCGTGAAGCTTTTAGCTCCACACCCTAACAATCTCCCACTTGGAGATAAACCAGCTGCACCAGTACCTGTACAGCAGCATCTTCTAGCTCTTCCATCTTCAACTCAATCATGAAGACCAATAGAAGTTGAATGAAGATTCAACTTCTCCTTAGTAACTGGCTTTGTTAGCATATCAGCAGGATTCTTGTCTGTATGGATCTTCTCCAGCTTCAACTCACCATCTTCCAATACCTGCCGTATGAAGTGGTACCTTAGCTGTATGTGCTTGGTTCTAGAATGAAAAGCTGAGTTCTTAGCCAAATGGATTGCACTCTGACTGTCACTATACAATCTGCAACTTCCATGCTCCCTTCCAAGCTCTTCCATGAACCGTGTCATCCATATCATCTCCTTGCTAGCTTCTATAGCTGCAATGTACTTTGCTTTTGTAGTTGACAAGGCTACAACCTTCTGCAACTTAGATATCCAACTAACTGCCGTTCCACCTACAGTAAAAACATAACCTGTGGTGCTTCTCCTGCCATCCAAATCACCTGCCATATCTGAATCTACATAGCCATGTAGAGAAGTATCTGAACCTCCATAGCACAAGTGTCTACTGCTGGTTCCTCTCAGATATCTAAGGATCCATTGAACTGCTTTCCAATGTTCCTTACCTGGATTGGCCATATACTTGCTTACTACTCCCACTGCTTGGGCAATATCCGGTCTAGTACACACCATTGCATACATCAAACTTCCTACCGCGGAAGAATATGGAACCTTACTCATGTACTCTACCTCATCATGTGAATTAGGACATTGTTCTTTACTCAACTTAAAATGTCCAGCCAAAGGTGTGCTTACCGGTTTAGCATCCTGCATATTGAACCGTTTCAACACCTTGTCCACATAATCTTCTTGAGACAATATCAACCTGTGATTTTCTCTGTCTCTCCTAATGCTCATGCTAAGGATTTTCTTAGCTGCTCCCAAATCCTTCATAGCAAACGTTTGAGCTAATTTCAACTTAAGCTCAGAGATATCCTGCATGTGAGATCCTGCAACCAGCATATCATCTACATACAACAATAGAATAATATATCTACCATTATCAAATCTCTTAAAATATACACAATGGTCAGATTGACATCTACTGTAGCCATGCTCAGTCATAAATCTATCAAATTTCAAGTACCATTGCCTAGGAGCTTGCTTGAGGCCATACAAGCTTTTCTTCAACCTGCACACTAATTTCTCCTTACCCTTGACCTCAAAACCTTCTGGCTGTTCCATGTAAATTTCCTCATCCAAATCTCCATGAAGAAATGCTGTCTTAACATCCAGCTGCTCAAGATGCAAATCCTCAAAAGCAACCAAAGACAATACAACCCTTATAGAAGTCATCTTAACAACAGGAGAAAAAATCTCACCAAAGTCAATACCTGGCTTTTGTGCAAATCCTTTAACAACCAATCTGGCCTTATATCTCATCTGTCCATCCTCACCTTCCTTCAACCTGTAGGTCCACCTGTTCTTCAGTGTTCTCTTACCAGCTGGCAATTCAACCAAATCCCATGTTTGGTTCTCTCTTAAGGACTCCATCTCCTCAACCATGCCACGCTCCCACTTACTCCTGGACTCCACCTGTAATGCTTCTTCAAAACTTTCTGGTTCTCCACCATCGGTTAGCAATAAATAATATAAGGAAGGAGAATATCTAATTGGAGGCTTACTTACCCTTTCAGACCTCCTGATGGGTGTCTTGGACTCATTCTCAACAATCTGTCCACCCAAATTTTCTGATAGTGACCGACCTCGGCCACCTATAGACTTGTTACTGGCCGACGCCGGTTCTTTCTGGCTGACGTCGGTGCCTGGTCTGCCGACGTCGGTCTCTGTATGACTGACATCGGTTTCTGTACTGCCGACGCCGGTTCCTAACCTGCCGACGTCGTTCTCTGTGTTTTCCTGTAAGTGATTATTTCTTTTTCCCGCGAGCTCATTTTGGACCATAACTTTGTCCAATTCACTATTGCTCTGCCCAGATTGATCTAGCTTCCTTATCTGATCACTGTACATCACTCTTTCATTAAAAACAACATCACGGCTCCTAATTACCTTGTTAGTTCCTAGATTCCAAAATCTGAAACCAAAATCATCTGAGCCATAGCCTATAAACGTGCACCTCATATGTTTCTATGCAAAATTGCTTTCTACATTCAAAGAAGAAATAAGAAACTAAAAGAAATGGTCAAGGCTAGAAGTACCTGATAAAGTTGTGTGCACTGAAATCAGACGTTGGAAGATTCTCCTCTTTGGCTATGGAGGAATGACACCTGCGAAGAAAAAGGCTAAAACACCGAAAAACGTTAGTCAAAGATATGGTGGGCTGTCAGGCGAACGCCCGATCCCGGAAGTACGAAGACTTCCTAGAAGGATATCAACCCACTGATAAAAAAGTAGAATATTGGATGAAAGTAGATAATAAAAGATAAAATGACAGAAATAAATGACAAAAAATAAAGATGCGTACCTGATATGCAGCACTGTTCTGCACAGTCGCCGGCGTTGGTCTCTGTAGTGCCAGCGTCGGTTAGGGAAGGTGCCGGCGTCGGTCAAACTGCCAGCGTCGGTCGTGGTAGTGATCGGCGTCGGTCGGGGCAGGTTCTGGACAGATTGCAGAAGGCCTGGGAGAGTCAGGACAGATTCTTGACAGGGTCGGGACAAGGTTTTAGACAGAGTCGGGACAGGGTCTGATAAGGTCAGGGCAGGGTTTGGATAGAGTCTGGGGGTTTTAGTCGAGTCTACACAGAGTTATGGATGCGGATAGTGGGCAAAGATGTAAAAGAGAGATGCAGAACTTGGGTCTGTGGTTTGAAGATTTAGGATGACAGAACTGATAAACAAAGAATAACCAAGAAGAAATAAAACAAACAGAGTAAATACTTACCTGCCAGAAGACGTGATGAAAGCCATAGTTGAAGTTGTCTGTGCAGTGCCTGATTGAAATGAATGCAGATTGGTTGATGCTGGAGTTGGTTGATCACGAGAGTGTTGATTGCCAGAGTCTGTGGATGTCAGAGTTTGCAGGTCGATTGAATGTCGATCAGTTTGATTCATTAGCCTTTCGAATGGTTGGCGGAGGCTGATGAAGGCAAGGGACGGTTCGAGAGATGGTTCGACAACCGTTTCGGGAAACCGATCGGGAACCGAATGATAACTGATAACGGATAACAGCAAGGTGACCGATGTCAACAAAATTGCCGACGTCAGCCGATAAGTGATCGACGTCGGCGACATCGGTCGGGAAAAGACCGTCGTTGGCAGATGCACAATGGGGATAGAGTCTAGTTTTAGCTCTGTGCTCATTTTTAATGCTGCCAGGGTCAAGGTTGGTGGAACAAGTGATCGACAAGGGTTAAATAGGTGAAGAAGAATAAGACAGGGAATGACCAGGGGAGTCAACACGATTTCAGTGTCTACATTTGCCCCTTTTTGTCTTGTTGGTTGTTCTGGACGAACTGCAAGACAAAAATAGGAGTGAGTGCCCCAGGTGAGGGATAAGGTTGATTTCGTCTTGTTGGTTGTTCGAATGAACTGCAAGACAAAAATAGGAAGCGGAATGCCCCGAGTATGGATAAGGTATTCCCCCTCAAAGCAGGAGTCGAGGGAAGGGAACCGAGAATCAGGTGCTGATTTGACAAAGAGTGTATGAAAAAGGGGTGAGGGTGAACGCTGCAAAAGTCGTGATTGCGCGCATACCACTGCACGAGAGGGTTAGGTCAAAGTGTCATAGGTCAAGGGTCAAGGAGTGCCAAAAGTGAAATAACCAGGCCCCATCATTTAGTCATCTGCTGATCGGGTTACTCAATCTAAGCTAAAGCTCCAAATGGTCATCGTGTTCTAGGTATCCAGGGCTCAAGAAGTGCTCCTAGAATCACGAAAAAGTCAAAAGTAATGTGGATCAACCGGCTTGTGATCCTATACTTGTGAGGGTCCAAAAAGGTCTGCGCACAATTCTGCTAACCAGTCATGAGGTAGCATACATGCAAAAACAACCAAGGCAACAACGTCTTGGAAGTGGTCGAGGTCGGAGGAGATAGGCATGATCTCCAATGGTTGGTGGTCGATGGATGGATGAGTGGACGAAAGGATGCGGCCGAGCTAACCCCAGAAGACCCCATGTAAACTGAGTGCTGCCTACATAGCCTTAGTGATAGGGCCTCAGGCCGATGTAGTTCTCCCTAGAAGGGAGGAGGGGTCAAAGGGATGGAAATGGGTCGTGGTGAAGGGCAAGGTTATGGTTAAAAGAAGGCAAGAAGGTTTGTTCATCGGAGGGACGAACAAACGAGAATGGTCGAGCTAACCCCAGAAGACAGTCGTGTCATCTGAGTGCTGCCTACATAGCCCCTGTGGAAGGGTCTCAGACCAATGTAGTTCAGACAAAGGGTCTGAGTAGTAGACAGGTAGTTAAAATGGTTGAGAGATTGGTCTTGGTTATGATGAAATGAGGAGGAAAAAAGATGTTGCAGCCTTTTCCAAATGGTGTATTCTGCAACATTGGTTGAGGGGTTTTTCATCCCTAGCAATATTCCATAGTCGTGATGGATGTATGCTAAAAATGAATTGAGGTTTATTCATGCTTCAACAAGTATTGGTTTATGCTGAACATAAATTGCAACGGGTCGAGAGTTTCCATGTGTATTGGTGTCCATAGAAACTAGGATGAATAGGCTATGGGAGTGGTCTAAAAAGAGAGTTGAGTTGAGTCGATTGACAAGTGAGGAAGGTGAATGTGACCAAAGCATAGAAGAAGTGAAAAGCATATTGCTCTTTTAGTGACAAGGACCAAAAAGATAGCATAGATAGGGGTTATGAGAACCAAGAGCCCCAGTCATGCGTGACGTCGTTGACCATAGTTATGTTAGAGCGGTAATCGAATCACTTAGACATTAAAGTGAGCTCGAAGTCCCTTGAACAGGTGATAGGAGGAGGAAAGAGGGTAACCCATTTTAAGAGCAGAGATAACTATACCCCTTTTTATAGGAGACCCTGAGACAACTATAAGTCAAGTCCATGACTCATTTTTTTTTTTTTTTTAAATTTTTTTTTTTGACGGTGAACTGATCGATGCAAGAAGTCCACAGAGAGATGTCATTTGCTTGGTGGTCAGGTTGTGAAGCTGATCAATGCGGGAAGCTTCTAAAATAATGCTGTTTATTGCCAGATTAGTCATAGCCATCCTTCGAGGGAGTGGTCTATATTTTTATTTAATATAAGGGCTTTTGAATAGCTGTCCTTCAAGGGAGTAGTCTATTAATTACAGCAATGATAGTACAGCTGTCCTTCGAGGGAGCAGTCTGCTTTTTTGATTTGATATTGATATAGTGACCATGGATATTGTGTGACATCTTGATTTGTTTTTATAGAAATGTGAGTCATGGACAAGATTATAGAAGGTCAAAGGCTCCCTTTTATTAGGACAAAGCATCCATACATCATAAAAGGGTTGTAGAGGACTTGTTAAAGGGAAATAAGGTTGAAAGGAATGAGGATTAAGAGGGACGGGGATTGCTCAAGGGACGAGCTCAAGTTAAGTGTCAAGTGGACGAATACTCGACTAGCAGTAGAACGGTCGTAGATGCAATGCATTAAGAGGCTCAGGTTCTGGTCGTCCATCAAGAGAAGACAGACGGTAAGTCCCTGATCCATACTTGTGCGTGATAATAAAAGGTTCGAGCCAATTAGGAGCAAACTTGCCTCGTTTACTTCGCTCCATGTTGGTCACGTGTTGATTGATGAGTGGATGTGAAGTTGGTTGATATGGTTGCTGATTGATCGAGGCTGGTTGAATATTTTGATAAAAAGATTGGTTGAATGTTTGGTTGAGATTTGGTCATTTGATAATTGGTCAATGGTTGGTCGAGGGTTGATTGGTTGGTATTTGGTCTTTGGTTGGGTCGAATGTTTGGTTGAGGTCGGGTTAAATGTTTGGTTGCTAGTCTGGTTGAGGTTAAGTTGAAAGAGTGATTGATATGTGGTCGAGACTGTGTTGAAAAATTGGTCAAAGTTTGGATGAAGGTTGAATTCCCCCAGCGGCTAGGGAGAATGTTTGACGGATTAGTTAAGGTTGATTGAGGTTTAGTGGTCAGATGGACTGTGTTAATGTCAAATAAAGGGGTTAAAGGCAACGAAGGGACCCTAGTCTGTCATGGAGATCCTGATTTAGATGACGAGGTTGGAGAGGTATGGGTGGGTGTTGATAATTTGTCAAAGGGGGGGGTCAAGAGGATCCTTGATAAGAAAGGAATCCTTTTTCCGATGGTGACGAATGACAGCTTTAAGAGCGCAACAACACTCGGTGTCATGTCCCAGAGTGTGATGATAATGACAGAATTTAGAGTTGTCGAACCAAGATGGTTTTGATCCGAGAGTTGATGAGTGGGGTGGTGTTGAAGGTTTGTTGATAACGTGGTTGAAAAGAGAGGTGTCATTCTCCAAACATTGGTGAACGATGACCTTGAGGGCATGACAATGCTCAGTGTCGTGCCCAGGCATGCGATGATACGCACAAATGCAAGTGTCATCGAACCATGGTGGTTTTGGTCCGAGAGAGTGATATGGTCTAAGAGGCGGGAGATAGAGACGAGAGGACTGCAACAATTGCCGTAAGAGCAAGGCATATGAACCTGCTAACGGGTCGGGATGTTTTATTGTAGAGAGGGTTAGTGACATTGGTTTGGGAGGTGTAAGAGGCGTTGGTTGATGGTTTGAAGGAGGTATAAGTCTGACGGGTTGATAGAATAATGGAGGTGACTTACCTCTGTGAAGTATGGGAGTGGGAAGCACTCCAAGTAAAGTAGACGGATGTGGGCCCAAGATTGAAGGTATTGACGAAGATAGGGGAGGAGGCCTCCGGTGTGGTTTAGTAGCCTTCGTTGGTTTGGGTCGAGGGCCAACGTTGTGCGAGGCGAGGTTAGATATGGGTTTGGGTTTGGATGTGGATAGAGGTGCGCGAGATATAGCAATCTCAGGCAAAGGGCAGGAGGAAACCGTGACTGGGTGTTCCTCGGTTGAAATGGGTAAAGAGACTGGTTCTTCTCTTGGAGGAGAAGAAATAAGAGAGGGTGGCTCCTCAAGTGGGCAGAGGGCATGGATGATCGTGCCTTCTACTTGTAGTTGAGGAGTAGGCAAGGTAGGGTCTTCGGATGGAGGTGGGCTTAATGGCGTTGATGTGGTCAAAGCGTCTTCCAATACAAGAGAGGTAGATGGAGGGCTAGCAGGAGAAGAAGGTTCTTCATCCTTTAATGGAAGAGGTTGGTCAAGGACAAGAGGCAAGATAGTGCTAATCGTGTGAATGTCATGGTCTTGAGGGTCATTGGTCGAAGTCTAGACGTTGTTTTGAGTAGGCGGATGATTTGGAAAAGGGTGTTTGAAGATGTCAAGGTTTTGGTTGGGTGGGGCATTCGGGTTATCTAAAAGAAGATCCCCCTTGTTGAGCATGTCTTGTACGATGTTTTTGAAAGTTTGACAGTGATCCGTGTCATGGCCTTTGACACAGTGATAGTTGCAAAAGTGGTTTTCCCTGTACCATGCAGGGATAGGTGTTGAGGGATCGAATTGATGTGGTCGGATTGAAGGGAGATTGATGACCCCCTGCTTGACGAGTTTATCCAAGACAGAGGCATATGACTCCCCAATTGGAGTGAATTGACGCTGTAAGGATTGATGTTGAAAATGTTTATTGATGTAGTCTAATGTTGAAGATGATGATCGGTTGGTTATTGTTGAAGATGATGGTCTAAAGATGACAGTGTTTGCCAACCCCTTGGATTGAGAGTGGGTAGAAGAAGGTCTGGAAGAAGAATGGTCATTGGTTCTTGTGTTAGTGTTACACAATTTGACCTTATCTTCTTCAATGGCGTGGAGTTCAAGCTTTCGGGCCATGGTGAAGGCCTCGTCGAAAGTGTGGAATATTTGAACCCGCAAGGTGGACGAGATGTGACTGACACATGCTCGGGAAAAGAGCTCAATGAGCTCGGGTTGAGGCAAGGAGAAGGAGAGCTGATTAATCAAGCTTCTCCAACGGCTGACAAAATCAACTATTGATTCGTCGTCAATTTGCCTAATAGAGTAAAGGTCTGTGATCGAAACTGATTTAGTGATATTGATTAAGAAATGGTCAGCGAATAGTTAGGCGAGTTGAATGAATGAAAAGATAGTGTCTGGCAAGAGAACTATACGAGTCAAGGGCAGGGCCAGAAAATGACATAGGAAACGTGCGTAAAAGTAACGCATCGTCATGGGCAATAAGATAACAGGCATGTCTAAATGCTCGTAGATGTTGTTGTGGGTCTTCCTTACTCTGAAAGCGAGTGAATTTAGGAAGCTCCCAATGGTTAGGGTATGGTCGAATGGGGATGAAAGGATGGATGGGCTCATTGTAAATCTGGTCATATGAAGAGACATTACTTGAACCGGAGATAGAAGCTTCGAGACTGGACATTTTATCCATCAGCATCTTGATAAGATCTACTGACGGATTGGCGGGTTGAGCGCCCCCTAAGTTGTAAGGCGCTTGGAAGAGGCTAGAGGAGGCGTGCGACATAGTCGGTTGTACAATGTACAGATGACTAGTCGCAGGGGCAGAAGTAGAGGCTAAAGGTGGTTGCATTATGAAGGTCGAAGGTATAAGTTGACTGGGCACCGCCAAAGGTGGTTGAATGGCGGCACTGGTAGAAAGATAGGTTGGCACACCTACATTTGTGGGCGCAAGAGTATGAGGGGTCGAGACAATCAAGTTTTGATATGATGTAGAACTTGGTAATGGAACCCCGATGGAGGTCGGTCTAAAAATAGATGGGGAGGCCAAACTTTGCGTATTGGCCATGGTTGGGTTAATAGTTGAGGCAAAAGGTTGAGTCGTAAAAGGTTGGGTGGCGAATGGTGTGGATGTCGTCACCACGTCGCCCGAAAGATCCCACATTGGGTTTCTCGCGAGATAGTTTTGGAGGGCTGCGGTATTGAGGTCCAAGAATCTTGCAAAATCTTGGTCCCCTTCTGGGATGATAGGCGTCTGGGTTGGAGATAGTCTAGTAGGAATTCTTTCGGTCTTCGAGTAGAACTCCATTATATGATTGTTTATAGACGGGGTAGGCGAAAGCGATTGATGGCTAGCGTGGTCAAGAAGAGCCTTGGTTTGACTACGTGTCAGAACCATTCAAGGCAAGAAAGAATGTCCTCACAAGCTCAAACAAGCAGATAAGAACTAAAAAAAAGATGAAGACACAAGCAGATCCTAAAACCCTAAGAGTAAATTTTTTAGGATTATAGTGGCTTATGCCTTAGAACGTGTGTAGTGGAAGGTTGGTTTTGTGAGTCAGGTCCTAGAAGAAGCAGTCTATGGATGGTTTTGGGTTTTGTTATGGTGCTCAAGAAATCTGTGTTAGCTTCGGTACGTGGCCTGGTGCTAAGGAGCAAGCTCCCCTCACTTCACGATTCTAATGGTTAGCTGGTTTCGCTTAGCCAAAATATACCTCGCCTAGAGATTAGACTCCACCAGAGAACGGAGTGGGCTTTCCCCTTGGTGATGAAATCCAAGTAAGATCGCCGGGATGGGTAAGGTATCCGCTGGGGGATGAAATCCCAGTCGGGCCTTGTCTCAGGTAAGTTAAAATGTTTGTTTTGTGCAGGTGGTCTGGTCGTGTAACATCAAGTGATCTAGATTAATTCAATATGCGGATTTAAGTTACTATGTGTGGTCTAAGAGATGCAGGCAAACAGAAATGAATGCAAAGTGTTTTAATGTCCAAGTCGAAATGTTTGTTCGTATGAAGATGAATGGAGAAAGAGTCGAAGAATATGAGTTTTAGCTAGTCTAGAAGTGTAAGAAAGAAAGAAATGTTCGTTTTAGTCCTGCTTATGATGTCGTTTAAGAAGAGACGAAAGGAGGCGAAAAGGAAGAAACCTAATGCACCTAAATGAACGAAAGAAAGAAAGAACCCAAGGAGGACCTAGGGTCCCACCGGGCGTGCCAGAATGTTTCTATGCAAAATTGCTTTCTACATTCAAAGAAGAAATAAGAAACTAAAAGAAATGGTCAAGGCTAGAAGTACATGATAAAGTTGTGCGCACCGAAATCAGACGTTGGAAGATTCTCCTCTTTGGCTGTGGAGGAATGACACCTGCGAAGAAAAAGGCTAAAACACGGAAAAACGTTAGTCAAAGATATGGTGGGCTGTCAGGCGAACGCCCGATCCCGGAAGTACGAAGACTTCCTAGAAGGATATCAACCCACTGATAAAAAAGTAGAATATTGGATGAAAGTAGATAATAAAAGATAAAATGACAGAAATAAATGATAGAAAATAAAGATGCGTACCTGATATGCAGCACTGTTCTGCACAGTCGCCGGCGTCGGTCTCTGTAGTGCCGGTGTCGGTTAGGGAAGGTGCCGGCGTCGGTCAAACTGCCGGTGTCAGTCGGGGCAGGTTCTAGACAGATTGTAGAAGGCCTGGGAGAGTCGGGACAGGTTCTTGACAGGGTCGGGACAAGGTTTTAGACAAAGTCAGGACAGGGTCTGATAAGGTCAGGGCAGGGTTTGGACAGAGTCTGGGCGTTTTAGTCGAGTCTACACAGAGTTATGGATGCGGATAGTGGGCAGGGATGTAAAGGAGAGATGCAAAACTTGGGTCTGTGGTTTGAAGATTCAGGATGACAGAACTGATAAACAAAGAATAACCAAGAAGAAATAAAACAAAAAGAGTAAATACTTACCTGCCAGAAGACGTGATGAAAGCCATAGTTGAAGTTGTCTGTGCAGTGCCTGATTGAAACGAATGCAGATTGGTTGATGCCGGAGTTGGTTGATCGCGAGAGTGTTGATTGCCAAAGTCTGTGGATGTCAGAGTTTGCAGGTCGATTGAATGTCGATCGGTTTGATTCATTAGCCTTTCGAATGGTTGGCGGAGGCTGATGAAGGCAAGGGATGGTTCGAGAGACGGTTCGACAACCGTTTCAGGAAACTGATCAGGAACCGAATGATAACTAATAACGGATAACGGAAAGGTGACCGACGTCAGCAAAATTGCCGACGTCGGCTGATAAGTGACCGACGTCGGTGACATCGGCCGGGAAAAGACCGTCATCGGCAGATGCACAATGGGGATAGAGTCTAGTTTTAGCTCTATGCTCATTTTTACATGCTGCCAGGGTCAAGGTTGGTGGAACAAGTGATCGACAAGGGTTAAATAGGTGAAGAAGAATAAGACGGGGAATGACCAGGGGAGTCGACACGATTTTGGTGTCTACATCATAGACTTAGCATCAAGCTTCTTTCTATTTTCCTTATCTATGTGCACAAAGGCTTCACAACCAAAAACTTTGAGATATGAGAGATCTACCTTTTTACCTGTCCATGCCTCTTCTGGAATTCCACCATCCAGCGCTGTAGAGGGTCCTCTGTTGATCAGGTACACTGCGGTGTCAACTACTTCTGCCCAAAATTCTAAGGGCAACCCTGCATGCAATCTCATACATCTTGCACACTCCATGATAGTTCTGTTCATCCTTTCAGCAATACCATTTTGCGAAGGTGTCCTTGGAACCGTCCTTTGCCTTTAGATTCCATGAGTGTAACAATACCAGTTAAACTTAAGACTGCAGAACTCACCGCCATTATCAGATCTCAAGCACTTTAATCTTCTGCCTATTTCATTATCAACCATGGCTTTCCAAATCTTAAAAGTCTCAAAAACATCAGATTTATTTTTAATACAGTAGATCCATACCTTTCTTGTGGCGTCATCTATGAATGTAACATAGTACCGTGATCCGCCAATAGAGGCTACCTGAGCCGGTCCCCACATGTCTGTGTGAACAAGCTGTAACTTCTGCCTTTTCTTAGTAGACCCAGTCTTGAGAAAACTAACCCTTTTCTGTTTTCCAAATACACAATGCTCACAAAATTCTAGATCCATACTTTTCAAATCTGAAAGCATACCTTTAGACTTAAGGATTGACATCCCCTTTTCACTCATGTGGCCAAGCCTTGAGTGCCACAATTTAGCATCCACATCTGAAGTAGATAAAACTGAAGGAGATTTGTTAGTAACGCAATTACACAAATAGAGAGTACCTTCTCTCTTACCTCTGGCCATAACAAGTGCACCCTTGGTCACTTTCCAAGAATCTGCTGTGAGAGTTACTGTACAACCCTCATCACCTAGCTTACCTGCAGAAATCAAATTTCTCTTCAAACTAGGAACATGCATCACATCCCTCAACACCCATGTGTTGCCATTCTGCATCTTTAGCTGCACTTTACCTTTGCCAATAATCTTACAAGGCTCATCATCCCCTAAGTACACTATTCCAAAATCTCCATGGATATAGTCACTGAAATATTCTCTGTTAGGGGTAGCATGGAAAGATGCACCAGAATCTAATACCCAAGATTCTATATTATTATGCAAAGAGAAAATAAGAGCATCCTGTGCAATACCTGCAACCTTTGTCTCTTCCTTTCCTTCGTGCTGATTCTCCTCTTTAGGCTTTGACCAGCAATCTCTGCTTATGTGCCCCAACTTTCCACAGTTCCAGCATTGTGGCCTTCTGCCATTTCTGGATTTGGATCTGCCTCTTCCCTTAGACTTAGATCTTGATCTCCTCTTGCTCTTTTCTTTTTGCCTTCCTCTGCTCTCGAGATTTAAAGCGTTCCCAGATGTCTCTTCTATGCTTTTCCTGTGAATTTCCTCATTCAAAATAACACTAACCACATCCTCTACTTTTAAAATATTCAAAGCAGAAGCAATATTAGAAACTACCATTACCAAGCCATGCCAGCTTTCAGGCAAAGAACATAATATTAAAAGAGCCTTTATTTCATCTTCAAATACAATATTGACAGAACTTAACTGATTAACAATACCATGGAAATCATTCAAGTGATTAGAAACAGATCCACCTTCTTGCATATGCAAATTAAACAACTGCTTCATTAAATATACCTTATTTGAAGCTGAGGGTTTTTCATACAAATTTGCTAACATAGTCATTAACTCTACCATAGTTTTTGCCTATGAAAAATTAGATATCACAGTGGAGGCAAGACTCAGTCTTATAGACCCAAGAGCCTTTCTGTCAAGAACTTCCCATTCTTCATCCTCCATGTCCTTGGGCTTCTTTGTTATCCCACCTAACGGTAAGTAAAGATCCTTCTGATACAGATAGTCCTCTATCTGCATTCTCCAGTGTTGATAGTTCTTGCCATTAAACTTTTCCATTCTCAACTTAATTTCTTCTGCCATTGCTTCTCCCACTCAAACAGAAATCCCTGCAGAAACCCCTGTGAGCAACCTGTAATCCAAACACACTACACAGATCTGAACCACCTGTTAGTGAACTTGAGCTCTGATACCACTTGTTGCGGATCAATCAATAATGGATTACACTTGTGAAAGTAATAAATGCAGAAATAAATCAGATAGATAAGTAACTGAAATGATAAATAGCACAGAACAAGATATACAAGAAAACACCCTGAAAACTTGTATTAAAACTCTTTACAATAGGAATACAATTGAAGAAACTTCGTTCTTCCACACCTCTCTCAGATGCACACAAGATCTCTCACTAGATCTCTATTCCTCAAGAGCTTTCTCTCAAGTACACTCAAATCCAACAACCTGGATTGATGCAACTCAGTACTGTCCTTCAAACATTCACAATGTTCTACTCATACTCACACAATAGCTTAGAAGATCTTTCCTACATATAGAAATAGGAAACTTGAGCATGCTCTTACAACAAACAGTTAAGCCACTTCAACAAGGGCTCTAAAAATAATATTGCTAACAATAGAGATGCGAGCTTGAGTCTACAACTCAAACTCATCATGCAAACACTCACTTCTATCCTCAAAAATTGCTTTCTGGACACACAGGTAACCGACGTCGGTTCCTGCCTGTTCGCCTGTGACCGTCGCCAGCCGACCATACTGCCGACATCGACGCCTCTGCAACTGCAACTGATCGATGTCGGTCTCTCCTGACCGATGCCGGCGTCTGTGTAGACCCGAACCTGTTTGTGTGCTCCTTGGTGAAGCTTTTAGCTCCACACCCTAACAGATGTATGGCAATTAGTTTTGGGTGGTTATGTTACTCCTACTATTCCTCCATATAGTGTTTTGAACAAGAAGCTATTTGAGAACAAATCTAAGATAATGAATACCATCACTTGTGGTCTTACAAAAATTGAGTTTACCAAAGTAATTCATTACACATCTTCAAAGTAAATATGGGACAAATTGAAGACTATTTTTGAAAGAGATTCAAAGGTTAAGCTTACTAAGTTGTAGACTCATAGAAGGCAATTTGAAAGTCTCAAGATAAATGAAGAAGATAAGATATCATCCTTTCTGCATAGAGTTGTTGAGGTTGTGAACATCATCAGAGGTCTTGGAGATAATATTGAAGAGACTATTATTTTTAAAAAGGTATTAAGTTCTTTATCCTCCAAGTTTGATCTGAAAGCATCTTCTATACAAGAGAGTCATGACCTTAGTTGAATATGGATAAATTACATGGCACCCTTACTACCTATGAGATGAGGAAGATTGATGATATACCACCAAAGAAGGAAGACAAATTCAAGACAAATTAATCCTAGGAAGATTTTCCAAGGTAAGAAATCCAAAGAAGATGACATATTTGATATCGATAATCATGAACTAATTGCTTTAATTACTAAGAAATTTAACACTAGCTTAGGGAAGTATAAGGGTAAACTACCCTTCAAATGTTTTAACTATGGAGAGAAAGGAAAAATTTCACAAAATTACCCTCATAAGCTTGAGAAGAAATATGATGAAGGACAAGATGAAGACAAGAATACATACAGGAAAAAAGGATTCAAAAAGTATAACAACAAGAAGAGATCCTTCAAGAACAAGAAGAGTTTTTACACCAAAGAAGATTGTAGCTCATCAAATGAGAGTGAAGATAGTGATTCAAAATATGATCATAAAGATGATGGTCCTACTAAAAATGAATCCCTATTCATGGTTGAGGAATGAATTTGCTCACATATGAAGGAGTCTACTTGGAGTGATTTAGATGATGATGAAGATGAGGTGGACTGTGAGACTATTTTGATGAATGCTCTTGAAGAGCTAAAGATTTAGAATAAGATTAATAAGAAGATGAAATCTAATCTTAAGAGATATGAGGATCATTTTAGTGTGTATGAGGCTAGATCGAATGAAGATTCTAAATAGCATAAAGATGTGATCAAGCATCATAGTTTTCAATTGGAAATTTTGTCTACAAGCCTACAATCTAAAGAAGATGAATGTTCAAGGTATGTTTATAAAAATTAATCATTGAAATCTAAGCTAAAAAATATAGCTAGTAAGGTGAAGACATTTATGATATTTGAAAAGATATAATGTGATCTAGATAATATTATGAGTGGTCAAAATCATTCTAGTGATAGAACTAGTCTTGGATATGAAGAAGAACAAAAGATTGTAACTCAAGATAAGATGAAGACAAATGTGAACCAAGAAAATCATACTTTTAAGACAAATCATTAGACAAGGAATGAAGGTGTTGTTAGAGCAAAGATAAATTAGATTAGACAGTCAAATGCCATGAGGTATGCAAGATTCAATGGTTGTTATTATACATGTGATCAATTTGGTCATAGGGATAGAGAGTGCAAAAGACATATTAGAAATGAATTTGCATGGGAATATGATGGGGGTCATCAGTTACAAGATGTGAACACAATCAAGTGCTTTAATTGTCTTGATATAGGAAACTTTGCCAACCATTGTCCACATAAGATTAGACAAGGTGAGTCATCTTCAAAAAGGGGAGGTTGTTTCATTTGTCATGACATAGGACACATTGTATATTTCTATCCAAATAAGGTAAGACAAAATATGGTGTGCTAGAATTATGAATAGAGAGGTCAAATTTCTAGGTTATACAAGAAAAGGCCAATAAGATAGAATATATTTTATTAGGATCCTAGAGTTCAAGAAAGAAGGTAAGTTAACACATGAAAGCCAAAGGTGACAAGGGTGTATCATGATGAGACTGTAGGTCCAAGTAATCTATTTTATATGGTGGATAATGATTCTAAAGATAAAAGATTCCCAAGAGGTCTCATTGTCTACTCATATTGAGAATGAAGAGACTAGGCTCAAGTAGAAGACCAAGGTATTGGTTTAGACTAGTCCTGAGGTATGTATGGATCCAAGTGAACATATTACTATTACTGAGCATGTATCATGTAAATAACATCAAATTTTTGTGCCTAATGTTGAGGTTCCAAGTTATAAAGAAGATCCTTTAGATGAAAAGGTATGCCATGAATCTATGTTGTCTCCATGTATTGATAATCCAATCATAGTATAAAAGTATAATGTTGTAGTAGTTGTTTATCCTAAGACAAATAAGAAGAATTATAAAAACTATAAATATTAGATAAGTAAGGAGGAGATGGAAGATGATGAGTTGTTTTTGTTTTACAGCATTGAGGTATAAAAGATGTCTCTATCTATGCTTATTAAGAGAATCCTTTCAGTGGAGAAGCATTTTTATGTGCTCAATATGATAATGCCAATCATCAAAGGTCTTTTGTTTAGGGGGATAAACAAGTTCATGAGCCTGTTTTAGAGGTTTATGAAGGAGATGTAATATAGAGTCAAAATGGGTGGTTTCAAGTGGCTTAATGAGATTAATGAAATTTTAAAGAAGTTTTTAGTGATCAAAAAGGTTTGTGCATTTCTTTGTGGTGTGTTCCAGGTGTTTTTAACGTCTGAAGGTATGTATATGCTAACTAAATATTTTTGAGTGCTCTTAGTTTTCTCAATTTTTGGCTTAAGGGCAAGCAGGCCTAAAATGGGTTATAGGAATTATATGTTCCCAAAGGTATGAAGGATAAAATATTGGTCTAGAAGTGTGTGATGGGTATCTCCAAGTGTGCAAGAAGTTTTAGAGGTGTGGGTTGACCAGAAGGAGGATTGTTGACCTTGTTTGTTTTTGAGATTCTAAGGTTTTAGGCTATGTTAGAAAAGTGGTCTATCTTGTGAATTGAGGCTTGTGGATTTTTAATATATTGAATGGGCCAAATTGGTGGTCAAATAAAGCTTCACATATATTTTAAGGTTTGTGGTTCTCAAATTGTTCAAGTTTTTATCAATATGGAGGGTTAATTAGCTAGTAGGTTTGTGAACAAAGATGTTGTAGAGTATGATATTGGTGATAAAAATTGGTGTTCTTAAGGGGGAATATGAGAATTCTCTAGATATGAATTTTTAGGTCTTGAATATGTGTCTAATAAAAATTGTGGGATCTGAAAGTTTTAGGTAGGGCTATAAGGAGGCTAAATAGGCCTAATTTGAAGAAGAGTGATTTTTGCTCAATTTTTATAAAAGATAAAGCTATGAGTATATAAATGTATGTTATTAGATTGGTTTAGTACATATTTCCTATTTTTTATAGTGCAGATGTAGAGTTGGTGGTCTTGGAAGTGTCTTGAGAGAAGAGGCTAGTTAACATGTGTGATGGTTCTTCATGGTGTGTGGAGATCTGAAGATGCTTAGAAGGTTAAATTTCTCAAATTTATTAGGGTCAGTCCCTCTTAGATTTTTTTGTGAGTTACATCATATTTTAGTTATTTTTTGTGTTCTTTCTTCATTGATTGCAATGTTTGGTTGAAGAAAAGTGTTGACATGGAGCAAGAGGAAGTTGTTAAGGCAAAAAGAGGTAGGCTCAAGGTAAGGGGGAGTTTGTATCATCTTTATAATATGGTACTTTCCTATTTTATAGTAATTTAAGGTCATCAAGATTAGTGTGTGCCCACTTTGTCATTGTGTCAAAAGGGGAGAAAGTTCCTATTGGGGAGAAAGTTCTTGTTGTAGGAGTGCTTTGAAGAGAGAGAAGTTGAGCTATATATTTCCATATTGATGGGTGTTGAAATCAATGATAAAGGGGGATATTTTTGGATAATTTTCATGGTGATTTCATGGTGGTGTCATGAAGATGATCTGATAAGTGGATGAAGAGCCTTGATAATCTATGTAATAATGACAAAGTGTGCAATGTGCTTGTGAAGGTGGCTTAGTTGATCTTCAGAGTTTGACTAATCATAGGTGTTCAAGGTTGAGTATGGTGATTGGAACATGTGAAATAGGTACCTAATATGTTATATATGATTTTAGAGCTTGTGTGCATAAGTATAGTTCATTTGGTAGTCTATAGTTTTTATCTAGACACTTTGGGTCCAATGGAAGAAAATTTGAGTAGGTAGTTTGATGATGTCACCATTACCACATGGGAAAGATTCAAGGAGAGTGGGTCATATGGTTGTGATCACATTAGTCCCTAGTTATTATATACTAGATCTCAAGTCATGCATCAAAGCACAATCAAATATATGATGGTACAAAGTTGGATTCTCTATCAGAATTCATTACTTTCCCATAGCTAAATTTGTAGTTGGACAGAAAGAGCTAAGTAAGCATTATGATGAGATCAACATTTACACACGTGGTCATTTTAGGAGAAGGTGATCATATGGGGTTGTTAATTTTTAGACCTTGTTTATTTGTGGTAATTTCTAGATCATGCAATTTAGTGCATCAAAAGATATGCATATGCAAAGTTGGGCTCTTAGGTAGTTCGACTATGTTTTTCGATACTTGGCCAATTTTGCAATTTGGTAGAAAGAGTCAAGTGAGCATTATTATGGTTTTATATATTTCACATGTGAAGGTTTCAGGATAAACTAATCATATGGGTTTGTTTATTTTTTAGCATTGATCATTTGTGCTAAATTTGAGTTTATGAACTAAAGTGTGGAAAAAGTTATGGATGTTCAAAGTTGGCCTCTTAGTAAAATTTGGACATGGTTGGCTCTGTGATAGAAGATTTTTGAGAAGGCAATTTAATGGTGTTATATCTCACACATGAGAGGGTTATAGGAGAAGTATGTCACATGGTTGGATTCTCCTTTGTGAGGAAATAATCTAGTCAAACTTTAAGATCCTAAGAATAAGTGTGGAAGAATTTATTGAGGTGTAAAAATGGGTACTCATGCATATTGAAAGGTTCCCCATACTTAGTCATTTTTGAAAGTGTTAAAGTTCAAGCAAGATCAATGG
Source organism: Torreya grandis (assembly GCA_037957365.1). Taxonomy (NCBI): domain Eukaryota; kingdom Viridiplantae; phylum Streptophyta; class Pinopsida; order Cupressales; family Taxaceae; genus Torreya; species Torreya grandis. The sequence goes on along the minus strand of JARHVA010010693.1, from coordinate 92,787 downwards.
TGCATGGTTGCTAAAATAAGTCAAGAGGCATTGAGATGAGGATAGGTTCATGATGCTTAACATCTAATAAAAGTTACAAGATAATGATCCAATGATGAAAATGCATTCGTATAGTTGATCGAATGGTAATCATTGATCATTAATTCCTAACTGATCCATAGAGATTGATCGAACACATTGAGTCAATATTTAAAGAGTGCATGAGATGAGGTCAAAGTGATAGAGGTTTAAAATTTTACTTTGGTGGTCTATGCATTAAATCTCGAATAAGATCAATGGTGCAAGTTTGGTTTTGATCTAAGAGTTCACAAGATTTGAGCATTATGTTTGAAGGTTAACTGTGACTGTTTACATTTGAATATTTGAATATGCAAAGAAAATAACTAGTGTCTAGTTTTTATACCATATATTTTCATAGAAGATGAATTTACTCATGTAGTAAAAATAAAAGTGGTAGAGGACTCTGTGTAACATCTAATAAACCTGATTTGAGGATCTGAAAGTGAGTATAATCAAAGATATTGAGCCTAAAAGTTGACTATGTGTTCATGCTTATTTTTCAAGTGACCTGAGAAGGATATTTGAGCTTGTATTGATGTTGTTTTTATGTATCATGATGAATTATCTATTGGATCATGTTGTAAAATCCATGAAGATGATTTTTTTGGATTTTGGAAGTGTGATGAATCTATCTTGAGTATGAACAATGCTTAAGAAGTTGACTGTGTGTTCATTCATGGTGACTTTATGCACCAAGTTAGTGTTTGATTTGTTTGAGCATATGCAGAGGTGAGATAAGTTGACTATGTTCATTTGAAGATGTCTAAGGGGACATAAGGAATGGACCCATGTATTTGAAAGTGGTCTTGTGTTCTTGTTTTTCTCAATGGGGTGATAAAGGAGTGAATGGGTTTACATGAGACGTATAAGGACTGCAAGGGCCTTATTAAAAGGTTTAGTTCCTTAAGGGTAACCCATAAATTATATAGCCAACATATGAAGATAATATTGAGCCATGTTTTTATGTGAGATATGCCTTAATGGCTAAGGCATGCCTGATGGCCAACCAAGGTAGTGATTATCAATATTGCTCTATAAATAGTGGAACCAAAGATGATGGGTTCTATATTTGATGTGTGAGAATTGGGAGAGTTTTTAGAGAGTCTTGTGTGTGTTTTATGGAGAAAAGGAGGGGTATAGTGCCCTAAGGATGTGTTAAATAGAACATAATTTTAAGGACTATTTATATGATCTGTAGGTCATAATTCTACTAGCGGAATAGTGCTCTTGTAGATTGAGTGTGAGTGAAGGTGAAGAGAGATAAGATGAGGTCCATCATCAGGTGTTGTTGACATTGATTCATAGGTAGAAAGTGTTTATAGGTGTTTTTGTGTCAGTTCAACATTTAAGGTGGTTATAGCCTCCTTGCAAGGTGAAACGTGTTAAAAGGTCTAGTTGTTGTTGTAACTCAGCTAAATAGGTGTAGTATCACCTTGTGGGATTAGAGTTTCACTACATAGGGACTTTAGTTCCTTAATCATTTGTAGATGGTATGAATTGGATCTTGTTATTATAGGAAAGTAGTCCAATTACAAGTTTTAGTGGGTTTTATTCCCCAAGAGGGTTTCTCACCTATGTCATGTGTTATGTGATTGATCTTGCATTTTCTCCCTTGCTCATTGTTATGAATGTTGTATATGCTTCATGAATGCTTGTGGTAGTTGATTAAGTATTTTTAAAGATCAAAATTTAAGTTGGATTATTTGGGCTCACTAATTCACCCCCCTCTCAGTGATTGTACCTCTAACAGATGAATGGTGTAATAAACCTTTATGTAAGTATCCAAACTACAAACTTTTAGACAATAAGACACCTCTTTTACAATTAAGCCAAAAATCTTTTTTTAATATTTTTATAAACAATAAATTTACTTGAAAATCACAACTATAAGTGGAAATTATCCTTCCACAAAATTTCTTAAATTTATACAAGGAATGAATACCAAGGGAAGGGTAATAATCTCATTGATAATTTTAGTACGTATTTGGTGTAGGGTTTTCAAAAATAATGGACTAAAAAATATTTTTTAATGATAATGAATCATTTTTGATAAAAGAAATTGCACACAATTATTTCCCCAAAATTTAATTGAATCTAAAAACCTTATATATTTTGTCTTTTACTTTACTTAAGGTGTGCTTTCCCTTCATGGTTAGAAGTTTTGATTTATTAATTTAATACTGGAAGGTTTTGTTTGATTTATTATTTAACTAATAATAAAGTACAAAGGTTATAAAGAAAACTAGTGATGAGGTATTCACAACTTAAACTCTTCACCAGAAGAAAATATTGGATCAAAACACAACATAAAAACCAAAATCAAGAAATGTTTGACATAACACAATAGATACAAACACATCTAAAAGGAAATTAGGCATAGGTTGTTACATGCGGAGGTGGAGGCAGAGGATCATCCTTAGGTGATATATTAGTCTAAGTGGAAGGCTTTATTAAAAGAGGGTCCAAATCCACCTAGGCATCCATTGGGTTTGATAACACAACAATGGTCATAACCCATCAATAATAAGGTTGAATAATGGTTATAGAAGGGCCAACTACCGAACCCCTTTGAGAAGGTCTAAAATATATTTTTTTCACAAGAAGGCAAAAATATCAATCTCCCTAGGTGAATGTGAGGGGAGAAGCAGTTATGACTAAGAGAACATATCTGATGTCTTATGTGGGGTTGATGTGGTAGGCCTTGAGGTAGAATATTTTTAAGGACATGACTCATTGTATAATTAACACTCCCCAAATGCTCTAGTAGCTCTTAAAGATGATGAACCTTCATGCCCACCTTTTTAGATTAAACTTGAATCTATATGCAGGCCGATGATATTATAGTAACCTTATCATTAATGAAACAAATATAAGAACAATATTCATTGATAAAAATAGTAGCATTTATGGATTTCCATAATTGGAAAATAATAACAACTTTTGAAAAAAATCCATACTAAAAATATAAAAGCTATATAATTATCATAATCCCTGAGGAGGGTTAGATGCCATGAGAAAGTTTCAGGATGGTATGGATAAAAAATGTTTTGGATTGATTTCTTAGCTAATTAGGTTTTGGGGAAAGACCAAAAGGTCTATTTAAACAACTCAAGATAGTTGTAAGCTAAGAATTTATGTTGAACAATATAATAATGAGAGATATTCGCTCCTAACATGAGGACCTAATAAACTAAACACCAAAGGAAATGGGCATTCCAAATGTGATCAAGCTAGGAAAGCTAGGTTCTAGGAGGGGAATTAAGGTTATAGGTTCAAGATGGTATGGCTAAAAAAAAAATTTGGGTCCACTTTTTAGATAATTAGGCTTTGGTTCAAGACCAAAAGGTCTATTTAACTAACTCAAGATAGTTGTAAGCTCAGAATTTATGATGAATAATATACTTATGAGAGAGATTTTGGTCTAACATGAGGACCTGATAAACTAAACACCAAAAGAAATGGGCCTTCCAAATCTGATCAAGCTAGGAAATCTAGCTTCTAGGAGAGGAATTAAGGTTAAAATGCATATTAATCTTGTTGAGGGATGAAGAGAAGGGGATCATAAATTGATAATAGTTTTGGAGAATAATTATTGAAGTATCACAATTACACCTCTAGTCCTTCTACCATGAATGTGGTGGCTATACACTTAGCCTGTGATACATAACATTTGACATTAACTTTTAGATGTAGAGGATAAAATGTAAGTCAATATTTTTTAACTTAAATTTGTCCTTTAATATATGCCATGGGGTCTATTCACAAGAAGAAACCAAATCCTTTATAGTCTCTATTCCCTTTTTAAAAATCCTTAAAGCTTTTATACTAGGTAATTATGCCAATTGAAGGCTAATAGTGTTCATGATGGAGAATATAAAATGTTGTAGTCATTTAATGAGAGACCAATATGAAATCCATCATAAACCATTTTTAATGGGGTTTAAAAACCTCATTGTCTTTCCAAATACTTTTGGCCACAAAAGAACCTTTGATTTTAATTGGAGCAAAACTGATAAGCAATGTATGAAAGCAAATAGTTTTCTAACTAGATTTATTTTAGGGAGAACCAAAGGAAATGCAATAGAAAAGATGAATTTTAAAAGTTTAATTACCTTTTTTAGACACTAAATCTAAATTATATAGAACCTCAATCTTTTATACTTGGTAAGTACTCCTTATGATTGTACCTTTCAATTCTAAGACCTACTTTCTACTAGAAGGCTCACATATACTATCTCTTGTGCCTATTTATTATTTCTTAGTTTGAATATATGTTATAATAATGAATAATCCATATATACTAACCAAAATTCTATTAGATAGATTATTATCATCGTCTACAAGTTTTAACTTGTACCTATTTTCTATCTTCCTAAAACTAGTGTCCCATTGAGACACCTATGTCGATGTTATTGTTTTCCCCAAAATCATTTGGTTTGAAATCACTCATGAGATTGAGTGGTTAAGAGATAAAAATGGGGGAAAATTATTGAGATAAATATATCCACTCATTAATTTTAGGATTGATGTTGGTTCAATCCAAGGACAAGGCAATTAAACCTTGTTTTATTCAAAGACAAGTAATTGTTACCACTAGAGGCCTAATGTTTGTTTGATGGTAGTTGGAACTTATTCATTATTATGATATTTAAGGATAGAGTAACATTGAGTATCACTTTACCACTTTATAAAATAGGGGAGAGTGTAGTTCAATTCTAAAACTAACATAAAAATAAGGAGAAAGGGAGAGCAAAAGAGAGTTTCTAGTTATTAAAATGCTAGTGCTTCAAAGTCTAAAATCTACCAAGGCATAGTTATACCACTATGTATCTGATTTAGTAGTTGTAAAAAATTTTGGGGACACAATGGGAAAGATTATAAGGATAAAATGTGAATTCATAACTCAATAATTTTTCACTAAATATAAACACACAAAAGACTTGTGAACTTTGCACACAAAGATTTCAAATTACTTTATAGTTGTAATAACATAAAAAATAGTGTTCTAAGTGAAATGAAAAGGATTCATAAGTGAATTATATTAGTTTTAACATAATCTAATTACTATATTTAATTATGTAACTAAGATTATTACCAACCCTTTGACACATGCATGGACTCAAAATAAGAAATAATAGACAACATTCAACGAGTAGAAGACAAATTTCAAACAACTAAAAATATATTATAGTTTTGATAGAGCTAATTTACACCAAGTGCCAACCTTGGAAGATAAGTAAAGTAAAAAATAAAGAGAGAATAGTAGGTGTAATCTTTACTAAATTCTAATAGCATTTTGGGACTAACATGTTTTGACCCTATACAAAAGGAAGTAATGTCCCTTATATAGACAAATTTGTCCATGAAGCTCGCTAAGACATTCAATGATGGCCTACGAATGTAATTGAGTTTATAATAGATCCATCATCTTGAGCATGATTTATAGGTAGGATCTATGCCTCTTTAAGGCATATACTTTCCCTTTGTATTCTTTGTCTCTTTTAGATCTTTATCATGTACATGTCATGTGATGACTCATGCTATATTGATTATTTTGGATTATATTTTAGGGACTAACAGTAATAAGATTCAAATATTTGTGGTAGATGGTTATTAGGATTTATTTTAGGATTACTAATCCACCATGCCCTACACATACTTTTGCATTTAATTTTAGATGTATATTTAATGAATACACCATATTTTATTTGACACTAGGGCATTCCATATCAATTCACCATTTTAATAGTTTTAACGTATGTTGCTTATAAGTCCTTTTCATCGATGAGAAACTAACTACATTTTTTTGTGCCTTTCAGATTTGATGCATAGTACTTCTTTGCATTTTGATGGACTTTTGACAATAAAATGTGCTATCAATTTTAGGTTCTCATACTAATTATGTCACTATCAATGTGTCCTTTGATGGTAGGTATTTCCACATTTATTCTCCTTAATATTTCATTTCTAAGATTGGGGATTGAAATATAATGACTATGCCTTGGCCTCAATGCAGTGGGATGTTTCCATATGGTGACATCCCATTGACCTAGATCTTAGATGTGTACCAGGACTATATAGACTCTAGGGTAGTGGGTTGTTAGGATCATGCCATGTGGTATGTTCCCATTAATTCACTTACCTAGGGACTTACTAAATTATATGGTCTACTCTGGGAAAATAGGTCATTAGGATTATGTCACATGACATAATCCTACTAATCTGCTCCCTTGGGGGGTCTATTATGATACAAATAGCTCTGAGATAATGGGTCATTGGGATTATGCGACTTGGAAATGAGGGAATTTTTTAAATAAATGGCTGTGTCAAAGGGATTTTTCAAAGGGTCAAGACTATTAGGAGTCATGAAATATTTCCACATGGCTCCAGGAACAAGGTGGGCACCTATAAGAAATAATAAAATGAAAGAGAGTTAGTAACTTTGAAATTTAGAAAATAAATGGTCAATAAAATTCAAATGAAAATAGTATTGATTTCAAATCAAAAATGGTTAAGTTTTTTAAATGAAAGCAAAAAGGGTGCCAAAAATTAATGAAGAGAAAGCCATTTTCATTGAATTCAAAGATAATTTTTTTCCTATTTATATGAAATTGAATAAAATAAGAGGATAATTTCATAAGCATTCAGTCGTTCAACATTAAAATAATGTAAAAATTGGTTAAATTGCTAAAGGTAAAATTGTAAAAGACCCTGAAAAGGTTAGATCATATTTATATTAATCCAATTTTGTATGTGCTATTTAAACCAATGATTCATAATAAATATTTACTATGTAGACTTGGTAAAATAAATGAATCGCCAATTTAATATTTAGATCTTCACATCCAGATAACTATAAACCAATGGCCTAACAAAAAGAAAAAGGGTCTCATATGAAAACTGAATATGGGGTGTGTTGGTCACAAAAAATGGTGAATTTCATATGGAAAATGGTGTTTAAGATTTAGAACCTAGGATGCAAGCCTTCACTCCTACATAAAACATAGTCTACAATAAAATCCTTAGACACAATTATAAAAGGAATGCATTAAAGTCAATTACAACAAGTGAGATACTAAACTTCATATCTTCAAAAGGATTATCAATGTGTGTGAAGTGATAAGTTTTCATTCAATTCATTTTGGGATCCACATAAACAAGTTCAGATCAAGTTGAGCATTATAAATTCTAAAATGGGATTGATTGGCTAAATAGCTTGGGGAATAATGTTATGGGAATTGATCTATTTTTATCTAGGCATCTATAGCCATGACAAATATACCTCTGATTCTACTCAAGGCCTTGTTGCACTATCAGCTAGGTCCGAAATCCTACGATGAAGGTTGCTTGAATTAGCTTTTTGAGGAAAGACATTTGATTTGGAATGTTAAACTAGTTGATCTTACATCTTTCTCTTTAAAAAGGGATTTTACTATTTAGTCCATTGAGGGTTGGGAACTAAGTCATGGGTAACAAGATGCTAAAAAATCTCTAGATACCCAAATGATCTTATATTGTCTTAGTGTTTTCACATTATTTTAAGATGTTTAATTAAGTCTAGTTTGATGGCTTATAACAATAAATTTTAACTATTTTAAAATTTACTTGCTTTGTTACAAATTATTGACCTTTGGAATCTAAAATGTCAAGAACTACTTATAACCATTGAATTGTTTCAAAATGAAAACATACCTTTAGGCCTTTAAATTCTTAATTGTACCTTCCATGTTTTCATCCACCCTTTTAGTGACTGACTCCTTGATATAAATAATGAATGGATTTGAAAGGACCTTTTATTCATGCTTATTATTTTATCTCAATTGATGGTACATGTTTTATTATTAGCCAAGGAAAAGGTTAGGGTAGACTATTATTTTAAAGTAAAGGATAAGCACAAAGCACAAAAGGGACAAAACAAAGAATAGGGAACAAAGCAAACCTACTCTAAAAAAATAGGGAAGCTAAAATAAAGAAATCAAAATGTGGGAAACAAGAAACTAAGAAAAACCTACTATAATATATGTACCACCAACCCTTCACTTAGAAGCTATTAAAATATTACATTGGGTGGAACAACTAAGAGGTAGTGCTTCAAGAAATATCCATTCACATGAAATAGGAGATCATTTCCTTATAGATCCTTCAGATGAAAAGAATTTACCCTAATAATTTATATATTTGGTATAAGCCAATCCATAGTGGATCAAACTTAGAATGTTGGCCTTTATTTTCATGGGCTATGTCCCATAGTAGTATTAGATCATAAATCCTCAAATATTTCACCTTAGACTTCTTATCAAACCACCTCTTGATAGTGTTTTTATGCTTGATAAAATTAAATAGAGCTTCCTCTTGGGGTTATTCCAATTGGATAAGGTCCAATAGTCTAAATTTTAATTTCTCATTAACTTATATGTTTTAATTCATGAACTTGTAGGTGTGTAACTTGAGCGTAATAGGCATAACTAGCTCTAGCTCATAGAAAAATAAAAATGGTGAGCTCTTAAGTGATTCTATATACCTAGTGTGGTCAATCCAAAGGGAAAAATTTAGTAGTGAATGAGACTCTCAAAGCTTCTTCTTTGTAAACTTCATGATAGCCTCAATTAATTTTTTATTATAAGACTCTACCAATCCATTTCCTTGTGGGTAGTAATTAGAAAAAATAATAAACATGATTCCATTTTCATATGCCCACTTGGTGGATTCTATGGATTGAAATGCAAGGCCATTGTACAAAATAATGAGACAGGGGTCCTAAATTGTGTGGTCACATTATTCTCCATGAATTTTATTACTCCATTTGTTAGATTATTCTTTGTTGTTATTTCCTTTGTCCAATTTGTGAAATAATTTATGGTAGTAAGAACAAACTTGTGACCTATTGAGGAGTTAGGATTAATGACACCCATAAAATATAATCCCCATTGGGTGAATGATGTCCCTTCTATAACTAGATGTAATGACATTTTAACATGAATATATCTCTTATCATAGGTCTAAAATTGATGGCATACTCAAACACATGCATGGACATCTCTAAATATGGTTGGCTAATAACAGCCCATATGTAGTATCTTATCTTCTATTTCACTTGTTGAAAGATGACTAGTGCCTAACTTCTCATGGAAATGAGCCATGATTTCCTAGGCTTCACCTTATAATAGGAATCTAATATAGATGCATTCATGGTTTTTTCTAAATAGAACTCCATTATTCAACATATATTATGTAGCTTTCAATGTAAGATCTTTTTTCTATGTTTGGTTCAACCAAGGAGGTGGGTCCCCATAGAGGAGGTAATGAACAATTGAGGTATACCAATTATACTACATCAATTGATCTTGGTCTAATTATTATACAGTGATCCTTAGATCAATCTCAGTTATTAGTTGAGTTAAGCCTTGAGCTTAGACTAGATTTGCAAGATTAATATCTAAGCCATATTATTTTAGCCTACTCATCCTTCTACCCCTATATTCCCCTAGCTCATTATGCCTCAACATGAGGTTGATATATATGCATGACACAATTATGTGCACTTTATTCCTAAGAATAGAATACCTAAAGTTTTGTGTAGCCTTGATTAAGGCATATACACATTTGCCAAATTTGAAATGCTTTAGCTCCACATATTTCAGATTAGTTCTCATGAAAGTGATGAGGTAGTCTTCTCCAATAATCTCTACATGAGACAAGTAACAATGGTGTGCTTAAAGGAAAATAGGTAAATGTAAAAATTTCTAGCATAATCCAAATTGATTATCATTGGTGCTTGTATTATGTCATCCTTTATATCTTAAAAATAATTTTTTTATTCAACATAGTTTTTAGAGGCTTCATAATTTTGGCAAATCCATAAATGAACTTGTGACAAAAATTAATTTTCCCAAAGAAGGATTTTTGTTTTCTTTTAATATTAGGTTGAGGCAATTTATAAATCACCTCAACTCATTCAAGATCTATAAAAATACCATATTTAGTGATGATGTGGCCAAGAAGTTTCCCTTCTATGACATTGAATATGCTTTTATTTGTATTTAAATATATGCCACACCTTATGCAAATTTTGAATAACCTTTACTAATGGAGAAAGTGATCTGATCTACATTTCAAAAATATAGTTAAATCATTCAATTAAACGACTATGCATTACCAATTAAACATTCAAATGTGAAACACATAGCTCTTTTAAATTCTGCTCCAACATTAATTAATCCTAATGGCATTTTCTTGTAAGAAAATGTACCCCATTTTATTATGAATGCATTTTTGTTTGTCTTATAAACTAACTAGAACCTGATTATTTATTGATAATCCATCTAAAAAGGATATCATCTTGGATCCACTCACCATTTGGATCACTTCATCAATGGAAGGAAATAGATAGTTATCATTATTTGAATCTTTGTTCAGGTTTTGATTGTCTATACATAAATAGATTTATATATTTGTATTTCACACGGGCACTAGGTTTACTACCCAATTAGATTATGGAGTGGAAATATTATTTCAGCTAAGAGTAGTTTGTGAACTTCTTTATGTATCAATGGTTCCAAGATTAGGTTTGTAGGCCTCTATCTTTTCCTAAATGGTTTCTAATTTGAATTAAGTAGAAGGGTGTGAGTAATTATCTTTGGGTAAAAAAAATTGAGGTCTACATAGGCCTAGTAAATGACATCCTTATAGATAAGCAGTAACTTCTAATGCTATTATATTTTTATGTTAATCCAATCTAGACCTAAATTGATAGTTTACAATTTTTCTATGGAATCCAAGTTGATAGTTAAATATTTTTGATCTACAAGTCTTGGTTTCTTAAACTGGGGGGGAGTAGGGTTGAATATGTAAAATTAATTTAAAATGGAGACCTCCCCCTTTGGGATTTGATTCCTTTGGATGTTCATGATTCCATCTTGGTTAATTTCAGCCCTAGGATTATTCCTATCTACTTCATCAATTATTTGGAATTAAAATACCCCAACATTATTAATGAATTCCATGATATGTTGGTCATCTTCAAAGACCTACAAATTTTTTACATGGTTAGGTTTAGAGGGACAAGGGACTAAATTGATGGAAAAGTCCTACAATTCAGTGTCACTAAGGGGGTTAGGCTTATAGCTAAGGATGTTAATGAATCATCAACATAATTTATTTATCTAGGGATAGGTATGACATTGAATGTATTAATCATCTCAATTAAATCCTAAGCTATATGTGTATACTTTGTAAGGTATGAAAATTTATAATGAAGTTTGTTCCTCACCTAATTTACAAATAGCTCAGAATCATTAAGGTATGTTTTAATTCAAAATATAGTCCTAAGATCAATACCTAATACTCTACAAGATTATTGGTGCATGGGAATTAAAACCAATAAGTAACTAGATTTTTATTACCTTAGGGATAAATAAGTAAAATTCTAGACCTTGAGCCTTATTTAGAGTGAGCCTCATCTACATATAATGACCATAGTATTGTCAACTCATCATCATGAGTCTTATTTTTATCAGTATTTGTCTCCAAAGTGTAAATCCCTAAATTTGAATTCACTAAGTTTACCTTTTCATTTACTGCATTATACTTAGTGATCATGTGATTCATCCTTTACTCCCTATCCACTCTTATTTGGTTAGATACACATCTCTATGGAAATCCCATGTGGGAAAGTATGTGACCATGTATCCATTAAATGACTTAGATCAACCCCTATTGAGGACAATTTTGTAGGCTTCAAGAATTTCTAATTCTTGTATATATATAAATTTTTAGACCCTAGGATATGACTCCAAATGCATGTGCATGTTGATTAACTCACCAACTACCTTAACCTTGGAATTATTTAGTTGAACTATGACTGTATCTAACTTGATAGGGACCAAACCTAGTTTTTCACAAACATCTATATGTATAACATTGGCTAAATCACATGAATCTACTAAGTAGTTATGCAAGTTATTCCCAAATAGTTTAACCATTAAAAGAAAGGGAAGAAATTTAGTCTTGTTTTTGTGAATGAGCACATTGGTATGGGCAATTTTTTATTGGGTTGGACTAGTTTTTTAGTAAGTGACTTTAGTAGAAGATCATGTTGCTAAGTTATTTGATCATGCTTATGAAGAGCGATATTTAATTTAATCTTTTTCATATCTTCAACTATGTTTTATCTGGCTTTGACTTTAGATGGATGAAATTTTACATGGTCTTTGGATTCATTAGATTTTGGAGGTGGAGGATCATTTTAGGCTGTAGGATCAAGGGGACTTGTTCCATTATTTAGAGGATTTGAAGTAGTGAGGGGTTATTATTATTACTAGTTCCTAAGATCATAATTGATCATATGAAGTCGTTAGAAAGCATGCACCTTACTAGCATTTTCTTCCCATTCATGCTCTTCTTGGATAGGTAAATCCATGGTTTCCATCACCATGGACATGATATTCATCCTACCAACATTAGATTATTCAATTTGGTTTGGTACTTCATCATATTATTCTATTTACCTTTAGAAAATTTCAAAGGAATTGTAAAATTTGATGCAATAAAGTTGTCCATGATAGGATGTGTTATACACACAACACCAATTTGAGAGAGCTTACTCATAAATGTTAATTTTATGTAGCTTATTGAGAGAGGGTTTAGGATAATTGTGGGGATGGTTGCAATTTATATTTTCCCTCTAGTAAGTGAAGTTATTATTTGAAATATCATCACTAGAGCCACCCATTTACCTTTGCAAACTAGGGAAATAATTATTTAGTATTTACACCATTTATTGGATGGAATCCAACTTGTTTTTTTTAGACTCTTAGGGTATATCTTGGATATTATTATATGCTACTAACATCATTTGGATTTGTAAATTAATAACTATCTTATTATTCATTAGGTTTAGAAAACCCATGTGATAATTTGGAGCAACATTTCTTATTGGAAGCACTTTTGTTATTGTCAATGATTGATATGCAAGCACAATTTGGTTTACATTAGGAAGTAGGTTCAAGGTTGACATGTTGGGTAATGTATTAGGGATGGGAGCCATCACCTAGCCTTGTGGCTTGAGTTGCCTATCAACCTTGATAACTTTGGCATATGTCAAAGGTAAGGTTGTCACCATAAGGTCTCTCCTTAATAACATAGTAGTCCATGGGTCAAATTCATTTTTATACATCTCTAATGCTAATTGAGAATTTGGATTGTAGAGATTGGTGACTCAGATATACATATTTTCAAAATGGGCATTAAAATTTCTAGTGGAATCATTAAGCTCTTGTTTAATGCATATAAACTATTGATACAGGATGCTTGTGTATGAAATAGGAAATGCAACATATCTATAAATCAATCCTAACTTAGAGAAGATAAATCCTACTTACACTTCTGATTATGGATACATTAGATATTCAGGGTCATGACCAAGATGGATCCACTAGATGTAGATAAGGGATATCTTACCATAATAATGTCACTAGGGAGGGTTTTAAAGCCTCTAGTCAAGCAAAACTATGCAATAAACCTAACTAGATCCTATGTTTTCATATTCACTAAACTAATAACAAGTAAAACAAAATCTAATCTAGTGCACACCAAATCCTGTGGCACAAAGTAGGGTTAATAAACATGAAAATTAAGCATGCATAGACTAAAAACACTCATGTCAATGTATACATAATTCTAATGCATGGGAGAGAATTAAAAATTCATATCTATCTACTCTTACAAAGGAGGAACAAAGTTATGAATACTTACCTTTGAAGATGAACCCATTGAGCCTCAATCTCCCCCTTGGCCAAGGTGATTTGCAATAGGTTTTTTTGGTATGTAAAGATGACAAGGATAAATTAGCTTTAGGATACACATCCTATCAATGCATCCCAAAGACAAGATATGTATCTCCAAAGAAAATATGAAATCCTTTAGTATATGTGCAAGATATATCTCTTCTTCTTCTTCTCTTTTATCAGAAATGACAAAATGGATGTGTTTATATAGGTGAATCTAATCCTAGTCCTTTCCAAAATTTTAGGCCAACAAGGTCGACCCAATCAACCTTGTATTGTTATTAACAAAAACAAATTAGGTCTTGGTCTAGGTCATCCCCTGATTGACCTATACTGTAAATAAGTTTTATCAATTACATTACAAGTTCAATGAAACTGACAATGTAAACCATTAAAAAGGATTTTAGGCTAGGGAAGGTATAATGAAGGTGAATAATGAATAGAGGAAAGTGTAAAATAGGAGGCAAAGCTTAGGGAAATGTTTTTATGAGATGTGTGTGTGTAGATAGTAAGTGGTAATAAGGAACAATAATCTTGTGAAGAACTAACGATCTATCCACCCCTTTCTTGATGTACCCATTAAGATGTTCACTCAGAGAGATTAAGACTAAGTGGATTCTTGAAAGATATAAAGTATTAGTGATTAATAAAGTTTGAAACTATTATGTGTATATATATTCCCCACTCAAAGCTCATCACATGTCACATAGGTACAACAAGGGATGGTGCTTTGATAAAAAACATAACACACAATGTTGAAGATGAATAAAGTGTAGTAAGGAGAAAATAAGATAAATTAAAGGACAAAATTGAAAACCACATACCTTTAATTACCTTAGTGATGTAGATAAATAAGGAGATGCAATAAAAGTGAAGGTGTCCAATATAGGGAACATTAGGCAAACCTATAGAGGTTAGTAAAAAAGAGTGAAAAATATATATTTTTGAAATATAAACATATAATAGCTGAAACTATTCTTTGTAATATTAGGATTCTAGAACATTTTATGGTTTGTACAAAGAGTTAGTAGAGACAAAGATATGAACTAAATAAGAAATCTGACAGTAAATATTTAAAAGGTAAATAATTTTGAATAGTAAATATAAATAGGGTGAAAATAATTCATTTGTCATTTTTACTATTCTAAGAAAATAGAGCTCTAAGAGATCTAGTGAGAGACTAGATAGTCATTATGGTGAGGAGATGACAATTGAGATGGAGAGGATGCATAGTAGCCACAGCGAGTGCAACACATGTAAACAAATGAAAATTTAAAATTTTTAAATATTTTTATTTGAAAGTGAGTTAATTATAGAAAATTGATTGGCAATCAAAATATAGGCATCAACATGCATCTTAAGAAAAATTTAGGTACACCAGGGGTAAAATGGGATATTGGGTAGGAAGGAGTCGAACCAATAAATATGCAAGGTATTTATGGTAAATGGTCAAAAAGTCACCATTTTGGATTAACATAGTCGATTAGGTCAACTTATTTAACAGAGAGAGAGAGAATAAAAAAGGTTTAATGCATAGTATTAGGTTGATTTAGTTTGCTAAGAGAAGGGGTTGGATGTGTAGTAGTGAACTGACTTTATTATTTTGAAATGGTTGACGTAGTATTGTTGATAAAGGTTGACTATGTACAATAGGGATGATATAGTACTGTAAGGTAAAAAGGTATTTGACCTAGTAGTGTATAGGATAATTTATTAGTAATTTGACAAAGCTAATATAGTATCACAAATGAAGCATATGGTTGATTTAGTGCCAATTCTCTATAAAATGGAAAAACTAAATTAAACTAGCTAAATTTTGTGAAATTTAAAAAATGCATTTTGATTATTAATGACATAGAGATATGATACATTATTATTTGATATTTTTTAGAGATTCCAGAGGTATTGGTGAATGATCAATGTGTCATGGATATTAGATCTATTGGAGCAGTTGACATACATGGATAGAGTGTGATTAGTTACATTAGGCTTTAGAGGTATTATAGAGATGAGGCACATTCCACTGAGTGTTGATATCATTATCATGTTATTTAGAGCATGTGAATGGTTTACCTAATGATTTTTTATGGATGTTATATGGGGATACCATAGTAGGTACATTAGTGATCACAAAGACACCAACTTATCATAAGGAAAGATGATCATTAGCCAAGTGGGTGATGTGCTTGGATAAGATATACCCATGTTTTTGGGTCAGTATTTTCATGTGTATATCATGTATATTTTATACATATAGAAGGTTATGATCAGACTTGTGATATCATGAGTGATGTGTCACAAGTTAGATGGAAAGGTACCATTATATGCAATAGCCTTATGTCAATCCATTCTAGATCAAGGGGCACTATATAATTTTGGGTATATGATCTAGGTCTAGCCCATACATGATATGTATGGGGTGTTATCTAGAGGGAAGAAGACTATGGAATAGATGGTATTGTTGAGTTCTTAGATATATGAGAGGTTATTTATGTATCAACCAATTGGGTTACCCCATATGGTCGATGATAGGTTACCTCTAGTGATTAGATAGTGGTACAATAAAGTATCATGGGTTATGCCCCATGTACCATCTTTACATATGATCACAAAAGGGGAGATTGTGTGGAATCCACACACACATTACTAATATTTGGCATAGTTGGGTGACTATGGAAATAGGGATAGATTAGGTGTGGATCATGGGCCACTATACTTGGTGGGTAGAGTCACAGTTAGTTGCACACTTGCTAGGGTATTTTAGACTCCTGAACCTAATGGATCCAATAAAAGTGCCTACTTTTTGGGTATGGCATGATATAAATATGAAGAGGAGAGGTTAAGGAGGATCACCAATTGAGATACCAGTGATCAAGTCATAGTGTGTGAGCCCATGGACTAGTTGAGAATGATAATAGGTGGTCAAAGGAGGAGAGGACATGAATATTGATGTAAGGGTGAAAATTTTACCATAATAGGCACCTTAGGAGGAGTAGAAGAAGCCAACTAAATGCACCATATATATAGGAACCATTAGTGAGAGTGGGCACATGTTAGGGTAGCCACACAAGATAACCTGGTAGCTAATCTAGGAGAGAGTTGGTCAATAGAAGCAAATCTCAAGAGAGGGTCACATAATACATGAGTTATGGCTCCTAGATTCACATTGGTATGGATGTAATTGATGTATGAGGTTATTAGGGGATGATCATATGGATAGATCATGCTTTATAGGTGAGCAAATAGGGAGATGGTTGTTGGTGACATCATATATGGTGTGAAATGTTATAATTTTAAGTTTTGATATAACATATTAGTTGCATGTAATTATTATTATTATTATTATTATATATATATATATGATCTAATATCTATTTGGTTTGGATTTTGTATATCCTATGACTGAGGAGATTAGATGAGGATACCTAGTCATGGATGTGTACCATGACATTTTGGACATTGTGCTAGCACCATATGACCCCACCACACTAGATGGTCTTGTGATACCATCTACCCCAGTTTAGCTAGGCTAGTTTAGACTAGTGGAGGAGGCCATTAAGTAGTTGTAAACACACAAGGATGGATTTTAGCCACCAATAGGGGTGGGAGTAGGAGAGGCATATAACTAACAAGCCTTGGATTAGGAGAGAGTAACACAAATGGTTACCATGGTCTAACTTAGATAGGTACAGGCCTAGGTGACCAACCTATAGGGAAAGGTAGTAGGATTGAGATCCCAAACTTCCTTATTATAGTATATCATTTAGAGGTGATAGTCTCAGGCATCTATGAGCATCATTTCTAGGACACAAGATAGGCATTATGGGGCTCAACTGTAGAGCTAAATCTATGTATTTTGCATCTTTATATTGTATAAAACACATGATATATATAAATATATCAATTTTGATAGTTATATTTGATCTCAAGAATTGTATTTGGTTGTGGTTTTTTATGCATGGATATATTTTTTTATAGCACATGTTTTTTTCTTTTGTTGTATATGCTATGAGAAATATATGTGAAGTGTTTTCTTTTCTACCATTATGTGGTACACATGCACGGTTAAAAAGAAAAAAGTAAAAAATGACTTGGAAAAGTATAAATAATCACAAATAAATGTACTACACACTATATGATGATGGGAAATGTGTAAATAACAAAATATGACCGAATAAAATAAACTAAAGATGGTAAAAGGATAACAAAATGTTTTTAAATCATGAAAAAGATGTGCACCAAATTAAAATGAGTAAAATCACATTATATCACATTAGGAAGTATGAAGATAATGTAATAAAATTGAAGGCACATAAAAGATAAAATGGTATAAAAATAAAACAATTAAGTCAATCAATCACACTAAATCACATTGGAAAATATAAAAGAGAAATAAAATTGGAAAAAATGAGCATAAATTGATCACACTAATTCAAGTTGGGAAGTATTAAAACTTTAGAAAAATTGTTGTATTCTTACATGTAATCAAAAAATAAGAAGATAAAAAGTGAAAAATCAATAGATTAGGCATAAAACATACTATATCAAGATTGGAAGCATGTCCATGATGTGTAATGCATGATCAATCGTAAATTATCTCAAATTTGACACATGTAATTTCATTATGACTTGGGTATTGGAATTCATTTTAAAGAACGCCAGATCCTATCCATGGTCATACACTAAAAATCACAAAGGGAACACCAATGATGTGAAAATAATGGGAAAAATATGTTAAAGGGGATGTTTAGAATGGTAATTTGGATATTTGTGAGGAAATCTTGATCCTATCCTAGGTCTTACACTACAACTCACAAATGGAATCCCTAAGGGGAGTGATCAGTGAACAAAAAAATATTTCTCAAAGGGAATATTAGGTTTGTGGGAAATGAAAGAGGGATTTTAAAATCCACAACATAGGCATCTATGAGAAAACCTTAAGAAATATGAGTCATACTAAGGACATAAAAAGACACTAAGTGGCTAGTGACCATAAATATACAAAGGATACCTGTTCATAGTAAGAATAATGTTGTATAGATGAATAAGTGAGATACTAAGATCAAATCACATTGGTTTTTTGAATAATAAAATTAATGGACCTACCATCCCACAATGTGTTCCCTATTCCTTAGGACCTCTTATAGAGCCATTAGTCTACTATGAAGATTGGGTATTTATGTGAAAAAATAGGTAGCACTAAATTTTTTTTCTCCTTTCTCAATATACTAGTGTACCTCACCCTAATGGACCTAGAGTCTAACATGAGGCCAACTATGGAGTTTGAGATTCAATTATAAAAAGGAGGTGTTCTTTGAATCATGTATTTTAGTGTGATTTGACTTTTAGAATGTTTAATGTTACCTTTTGTTAAAATGATTTGAATTTGGATTTCTTATGGTTTTTGATATTCCTCCTCCATATGGAATTGGAATGACTAATCATGAGAGACAAAGTGATACACATGAATGAGCTTTATACTTTGGTTAAAGGAAGCTAAATATCCAAAGACATGACTCACTAAAACACTTAGGATTACATGTGAACCAATATGTTATCAAATAAGGGGAATAAAGGGAAATACAAGATGGACTAGTAAAATGAGATGACTTATTTGTTAACTGATTACATGGTAAAGACTAAATGATTAATGGGAGCAAGGTTTGTATAACCAAGTCACAATAATGATTATCCATGTTATAGAGATAAGGTAGAAAATAATCATGAGAAGGAGACAAGACATCCATAAAAAATAAATGAAAATATAGAGAAAAAACATGTAATCATGAAAATAATCCATAATAGAACATAAATAATTAAATGACATCATAGACAATAAGTAGTGTGGAATATAAATAAACATGTAAGATAGATAATGCTTTAACACAATGTCAAATGATATAAAATAGATAAATGTAAATATGGATCACACGTCCAATATAAAATGAATAAATAAATGAAGAAACACCATGATAAATTCATAAATATTGGTAGATTTATCCACAAACATTATCCATAACATCTAATAAATCTCTATGAAGTTGGACTCTAATTGTATTGAGGGTCTCATCAATCTTTAGATAAAGCTAGGAAAATACCTCTCACAAAATCTCTTAGACAAAAATGTAAGCATACCTAAAGGATCATGCTCATGAGGGCCATCGTGCATGGGATACTTAGGAGAAGGAATAGAGTGGAATTTATGGGACATAAAGGAGTCACTAATGGAAAATGGACCACAAGGGAAGGAAGATCCACAGGTGGAGGAACCATGGGTAGATAAACTATAGGTGGAGAAGGGGCCACAAGTAGAGGAACCATGGGGGAATAAGAGGGAGCCTTATTGCAAGGGAGACCTATGAGAAGAGGGATATGAGGCATATGAATGGTCATAAGGTTATCCTAGAGATGCTTTTAAAGGATACAACAATGCTTAGTGTGATGGGTACTACATTGGTTCCAAAAAAAAATACCTCTCCATATTTGGGAATATATTCAAGTAATACTTTCAGGGGAAGTATAACCTTGTCTATAGGCTAGGGAAGAGTAAGACACAAGGTGTTTATATATTGTTGAATCTTATGAAAATGAGTGGATGAATGATTATATGTGCCTTGAAATCAACATATATGATTATTAGTAGACTTTGTGGGTGTAATAATAGAGGGAGTAGAAGTAGAAGCTGGGGAAGGATGGTATAATTTAGAACCTCTAGTCCAATGACCAATAACTCTATGAATATCACAGTATAGCTGATCGGCCTATTGGGTGGGAAAAGGAGAAAATTGTGGTAAAGGAAGAAAACCATCACCAAGAGGAAGTGAGGTTTGTGGAGGTACTAGATGAGGCTTGAATGAAGGAGATATAAGATCAAAATCAAGAAGAAGATTATCTAGAGGGAGAGTGGGAATAGGATTCAGACTAGTCTTAGCTGAGGGAGGGGAAGGATGCACAAAGGGTTGGAGTATGGTAAAAATAATATCATGGGCAAGATATTTATAGGGTTTATGGTATCTAGTGAAGTGATAGGGGCTAGTCATAGGACAATATATAAGCATAATACTAATAGATTCTTCAGAAATTAGAGGTGTGTGCACCATCTCTACCCTATGAACAAGAGGAATAAGGATAAAATTAGGAATTATATAAGACAAAGTGTGATAATATAATAATAAAGACTAAAATAAAGAATAACTATAATGGTTTATCTCAACATCTAAATATTAAATAAGAAGTCCTATAAATAGGTCATCTAAGGTATAACCATCATCATAATTAGGTATATGAAGATCAATTACATAAGTAGGAATGACCTTCTCATTAGAGGTGGTATGATGAATAGAGTGTTGAGTCTTAATTAAGACTATAGTATATCATCATTAGGTAGTTGATGGGAATGTGGCTTTAAAATTGTTAGAATTTGGGAAAAGTGATGAGGATAGAGATCTAAAGTTATTACCTTGAGGTTGATCTCATCAGGCTCATAATTATAAAAATCTAAGAGGTTGCATGGTATATTCTTGATGAGTTATGGGTGAAGATGGTAACCTCATGTAGATTTGAAAGGGAATTTAGATTTTTGAGATTCTCTAAATATAACACTTAGTATGGGTTCAAAGGTTTGAATTTTGAATACAAAAATGGTCTTATAATTGTGTGAAATTCCAAGGGTTAGTATCACCTTCAATCCTATATATTTCACCATTATGAGGGAACTTGACCGATTGGTAAGCAGAAAAGGAAACAACCCTTATATGATGAGTCCATGGCATGCCAATAAAGTTATTATAAGAGAGAGGAAAAAAGAAGATCATAACCTTCACTTGAATAGTGAAATGTGGGACAGTGATAGGGAGCCACATACAAAATAAAGGAGGCATTTACCATTGGTCATAACCTTGACACATGCTACATGTGGATTTAAGATTACATTCAGTGTATCCAAGGGTTTTAATAAATTTGAGAGAGGTAAAATAAGTACCTCAACCCTAATAAATCAAGGCACACTTGAATTGGATGTCACCAATTTGAATGCTTATAAAGAGGGGAGGATCATCTACACGAAGCATAATATCATTGGGAATCATAGAAGTAATGGGGAATTTGAGAGAGAGAGAGAAGTGTCCATGGTTTCATCAATGTGTATAGACATCTCTTCACATTATTGTAAAATATTATCTTCTAACCTAGACAAGGTAGCTTCACATCCTACTAGAGGAGGATGAGGGATGTTCATTTTAAATAGGAGTTCTATAAGGCAATTACGATGATACAAATAGGTCTGCATGAGTTTGATAAATGAAATTTGAGATGGGAGATTAGTAAGTTCCATGATAGGATTCCATTCATCATAACCCATGAGGGGAATATTGATATAAGTTCATAGTGTTGGAGGAGGTCCTTGGAAGGATGAGAAAAATTGAATGTAAATTGTGTTGATAGGATGCAATAAGTTTAATTGGGGAACAAGTTGGTTTATTATCATGTAAAGATGAGATAGTTGATTTAGGTCTATCTTGAAATAGATTTGAATAAGTATTATTAGAAGGTTGAGTGTAATTGGAGATGGGAAAAGAGTTTGGATAAATTGTATAAATAGTATTAGAGTTGTTATCCAATGGAGGTGTTAGAATTGGTTTATCAAAGGAGATAAGGTATTATTGCCCTAAATTTATTATTTGGGTGGGGAAATAATCTTGGATAACACAAAGTGTAAAATTATTGGTGTGGATGGGATGAGAATCAATGAAGGTAACTACCCTTCTAATATTAGTCATGTGGACTACTGTCACCAAATATTTCACCCTAGAGGAAGGTTTTCAATCCTCCTACAAATTTGGGTAACATGGGAATACTTCTAGGTGTGTGGGTTTACCTATAATAGATTTAGGCGTCTAGGTTTAAGGGCTAGCTCCCTGAATATACCTTAAAATGCTTGTCACCTACTTAACTAGTTGCTTGTGGGAAAATAGATATAAGTTTACATAAAAATAAACTACTCTAAGGGTGTGATACTCCAAGATTATTTACACAAGACCATCATACTTATTTCACTAAGAAATAAGACCTAAAAACTAGATTCAAAGTCCTAAGAGGTTTTAACATAAGTGCTTCAATATAGAGGTGATATGCATGAGGAAACATAAGGTAAGTGAACCAAATGGAAAATTTCACAATATAAGGAAATTTATACACTTTAAATGATCATAACACACTAGCTACACTCTATATAACCTGTTAGAATAGGAACTCTTGCATAAACATGAGAGGATAAATAGAATCAAGGATAGAAGATTATCACTTAACATCATTATACATAACTTTGCACACTTTGATAAATTTTCATTAACTCAAAAAATAGACTTGATTTATTATTCAAAGGAAAATTACAACATTAATCCAATAGGGCTTCTCCATACATGGAGTTGAATAAGTCTAAAAGAGCTAAAGTGGCTACTACTTATAGAATTAGAGAGAGAGGAGAAGAAAATGAAGTCCAAGAGTCAATATAACATGTGCCAAGATGGTAAAATGAGTTACATATATATGATATAGGAATATGGAATAGACCCTACAATGTCTCATAGGACAAATGTCCCTCAAAGGTATGAAACTCTTGAATGTGGCGTAGGAATATTTATTTGCATGCCAAAAAATTGCCTTCATCATTTGACCTCCTTGGAACATTGAATAGCATACTAGGGACATGTATCATGATTAAAATAATAGGGAAGGGTTATCAACAATACCCAACATACATTAGTTGTGTCTGTAATCACCAAGATTATTTTGGACAAGATTTATCACTGCTTATAGTCTTAATCACTCTACTTCCACTCACCCTTCACACTTGGCACTAGGATGTTCTTAATTTTCCAATATGATCCATAAAAAATAGTGTATGACACCTTTAAAGACACCTCATTCCCTTATATTCCTCAAGTAGACCTTAAAATTCCTCCTATTTAGATTTTTCACCTTCTCACTTACTTGTTCACTATGCTAGTTTGGACTGGTTGAGATGAAGGCACTTGAAGAATCACTTGTGAGATTTTTTATGAATTAAATGTAAATTATTAGTTATCTCAGGCCCAATATACCTATCCAAGTGATTTACATCCTTTGATTCTCTCTTAAACTTGCAAAACACCAAAAACTATAAAAGAAACTTGCTATGTGCTCTATCTGTACAAGTAGGGTATAACTCAATATGATGGGGAAAAGACCTAGGAAGTAATTTTAAAGATTAAATAACTTTAATTCTAATTATAAATCATATATATTCCCCTCATTATTCATTTTCCCAATCGAGTCCTTAATAAGGGTTTTGGAGGGTTTTGAGTACTTCTAACCCTTAAGGTTTGTTCATAAAGGTCTGACATTATAAACATAAAAAAATTCCACAAAATTTTTTTAGGGACCCTCTCTAACATTACTCAACTCTTTATACTCCCATTATATGTGTCCATATGCATATGATCTCTCAAAGTTACCCTCTCAAGCTTCTCTCTTCATTCTACATAGGCCTAAGTTGGTTTGTGCCAAAATATCATTTCTCTGTGACTTCCCTTACACACAAAATGTTCTATATCACCTTATATATCCATATTAAGGTCTCCCAACTCATTTAAATGATTTTACAGTATTATAAGTGATATTGGTAACCCCTTAGCCATTAGGCATAACCAAGACCTCGTAGGTTTAGCCTTCATAAGACTACTCACCACCTCTTTTGAGAATATTGTTATATATATAGGGTATATTATATATTGGTACATGTTTAATACCACTATATACACCATAATTATATATACTTAATAACCTTATCACATCTTCTTATCATATGCTCACCAAACATGCAGTTTTTGTGTTTCCTGGAGTACCCTTTATCTGAAACAAAATAGAGGGTATCTACTCTATCTTATTAGGAAAATTGAATATATTTTAAGCTAAATAAATTAATAAATTTAATATTTACACGTTTTCAATATTATTTCACACTTATATCACTTCTAAAATTTCCAAAACTCTAAGACAGGATCTATGAACACTAATTGTGCATGGACCATGATCATGACTATAGGTTGGGTTCTAAAGGTTTATCCTTATTTTTTTTCCTTTATCTAAGGACATCA
The DNA here is from genome assembly GCA_037957365.1 of Torreya grandis. NCBI lineage: Eukaryota > Viridiplantae > Streptophyta > Pinopsida > Cupressales > Taxaceae > Torreya > Torreya grandis. The sequence goes on along the minus strand of JARHVA010010693.1, from coordinate 67,808 downwards.
TTGGATATTATCTACCATTTTTTTATACACTCTAATCATATTCATCATTTCAACCCTTTCTTAACTCCTTAATGTACGTCTTTGCTCAACTAGACTTGACTGTAGATTACATGCTTACTCAGGAAAAGTAAGCATGTAGGTGAGTATTGGTATGTTTTGAATTGTCCCTTAAGTAAATTTATATCCTTGAAGTATCCAAGGTTAATTTCGTATTTTATATTTTTCATATTATTCCTTGAGTGATAACCATGGTCACTACCTATTCCAACTCACATGATCATCCTACAACTAACCTATAGGTGTTCATTCTTATGATATAAGGGGGAAAACTGTAGGTGGAAGTCTGAATCAAAATTAAAAATCAAACCCATTTTATTGTCCCCTATGGAGTCATAGTGTCATTTTATTTCAAATGGAATCACTTTTATGTAGATTATACTTCCACTTGATCCCACAATTTGTAGGGCTATTTAAGTTCAACCAATGCAAAGAACAATGAAATTCTATAGTGGAAAGATGTAGGAAATGTGGGGCCTTTAACATCATATTATCTTGAAAAAATAACCATTTTTAAATCCAAAACACTACCCTTGCACTTGGACTACATGATGGGAACAATAGACCAATTGACACCTCAAAGTGTGTCATTATGAAAAAGGTCAAAATAAGGACTAGGTCTCTATTTGGAGGGATTAAAGTAACTTGTCCCTGAACCTATTTTCTCCCATCATAAACCATGACTCAACTTTTCCTACATATATATGACTTCCAACATGATTCTCATGACATTTATCAAATCTTCAACCTTTATGAGGATCTCCATCATGTTCATACACATCTATGCCCACTTTCAAGTCTCTATCAATGTCACCTATAAGTGGACATTTTAGAACATAGGGAAGTGGAGGTAGGTGATTAAGTATTATCATGGTTATGTCCTTACCACTAGTATTAGACCTTTTCAAGGTCTCAAATGGATCCTTCCAACCTATGAAAACTTGAAACAAGATCAAAAGTCCTCATTCCAATGTGAATAATTCCTATATGGCTCGTGTGTGTGTAAAAGTGTATGATCAATACCTTATAACACATCCTTACCTCTCCATGGATGCTATATAATTTTTCACGCATCTGACTATGAGTGAACACCTATATTCAACTTTACTATGTTGGATAACTAGTTGTCACCACTAGTTATATATCATTTGGAGAATTTAACTTAATTGTTCATGTTATAAGAATGTGTTCAACTCATTTAAAACTTAATTACACCTTCATGAATTTAATATAAAAGCTTCATACATGTGACTCAACATGATTATTTTGGAGGTTGATTTCAAATCCATTGGTAATCTCCCTTAAGGATAACTTTGGACTTAGAGGGAGATGAAACACACTATTAAAGACATGAGTTACAACATATCACCCTCATATTAAATTATCAAAAGGAAATGAAGGATCGGTAGATGGTAAAAACCTATGTGTCACTCCATATGAGCCCAACCTATGAATCAAGATGTTTGAATTATAAAATCAACTCCAATCATGAAACCAAAGTTGGAAACCATGTGGGAAATATTTCCATGTCCTCTGGAATAAATTTCATCAATTGTATTATATGGATCTACCCACACAAGTAAACTAGTAGGGTGTGGAAAATAACATGCAAAAATAGAGAGTAAACTTCTTAAACATGGTTAATAAATCATAAGTGACCAATCCTAGAACTCTTTCCATGAAATGGAAGTGGACTAATTTTAAAAACACCCCACAAGATCATTTGACTTGAAACTTTCCTACTAGCCATACCAAGAAGGAATATTATGACCAGTTTTGCATGTTCAGAAAGCCATTGAAGGAACATAATGTTTTTTGACCATTTTTAAGACTTCAAAAACATATCAAATGTCAATATGAGTCCATATAAGTTAAAAATACACTAGATAAGCTTTACACACATGCCACCTTCTTTTAGAGGCCATATAACTTCCAAAACTATCCAAACTACCACTTTTCTTCTTGTTTCAATAGAGTACCTACAAGTTTTAGTTAGGTACTAAATCTTTAACATATATTTGAAACAAACATATTGATAAAGACTTTTGAACACGTTTACTTATTGTAAAAATATACCACTTTCATAAATGGCCTAAATAGGCACTTTAGGTAACAAAAAATGAATTAGGAAAGAAATTGACTATGACCAAGGTGATGACATATTAAATGACATCAAATAACACCATGAAACACCCTCTAAGACCCTAATATACCCATATACAAGTTTTGGACTATAGGGGGTTGACCTATTTTGGCTTGTGATCAAAATATTCAATGTTATTAGTGATTTTCATGGGTGGTATGTTTATTATGCCCAAAACCAATAGCCTTTTCCTATCCATTGGGCTATGGAGTCACCTATGCATAGATATGACACTGAAATTGCCTTTATAAATATACTAAACAATATAAAACCAACAAGAGACAACACATAAGATAAGAAACTAAAAAAACACACACTTGTGCTTCATGAGCACCTATGGAACACACACACACAAACTAAACTAACTCAAACACAAACTAACTTGGAAGAAAAACTTCCTCTAAGATCAAAAGGGAAGTTTGAAACCTCTTTTGCTCCATAGAATGAAAAAATGAATGAGATATGTTTCTTTTTAATCATTGGTGTTGATTCCTCTATCTTCTTCATGATACTTGCCAACCTCATTAGCATCATGTTCAATGAAATCAAAGCAACTACAACTAGATCAACTATGGAAATTAACTCTTCTTGCATCCAAATAGCCTCAAATTTCTCATAAGACTCCTCAACTACAACCTCCAATGGTGGTTCAACAAGACATCATTTCTTGGTTTCCATGGTGATCTCAATAAGATTAGGTCTCCTCTCAATTTCAAGTTCTTCCAGTTCATCAAGGAGCTCTACATAGTCCACCCAATCTTGGTCATTATCCTCCATATAAAAATCTTTCTCTACCATCTCATGTACTTGACCTTTAACTTGGAAAATATCTTCAAGCTCTTGAAAGAGTTCCATTTATTGTTGCCAATCATCCTTGTTATCCATATCTTCTATAACCACCACCTCTTTAACCTTCTCTTCTCGATGTATGAGTTCATCAAGTTGATCTTATTTATGTTCCAATGCATCTGAGGGTGGTTCAACATCAGGCTGAGCTATGGATTACTCTTCAAAGACTACATATTTTACCTTGGTCTCATGAGACTCTTCTAGGACTACAACTTCTTGAGGAATGACTTAAACTTCACCTTCATTCTTGGTATCACACTTAACTTCATTCTTGACATTATCATCAATAACCTCATGACTAGGTGTGTACTTCTTTAGTGAATAAATTGGATCACTCATCTATTCCAACTCTTGGTTTATATCAGGAAACTTTTGCCATAGGTCTTCTCCTTCATGGTTGCCATGTTTAATAGATTATTCATCATGGATAGTAGGTATGGGGTCCTTATCAAGCACCTCTTTCTTCATTTTCTCATCAAATTTTTTATGAATGGATGAAATAGGATATTCAATGTCTTTATCCTCATTAAATAAGGTAGAGTTACATTTGTGTTTACAAAAGGGAGTCCCCATGGTGCTTTCCTCTTTATAATTACTCATGACATCTTATTAATCAGCTATGACTTGAGTTCTTTACTCTTCATTTACTTCCCTCAAAATGGGATCCTTTTCAAAGAGGGGTGGGGAATGAGGTATGATGGAGGGATTATTAATTGGATATGGAGTGTGAGGTGAATTATAAGGCTTGTGAATAGATTTAAGAAAGATAACTTCACTAGTAATCTCATGGGGAAGTGACAATATGGGTTTGCTAAAAGGATAAACACCTACTTCAATAGAATTTTCACCTTCACAATAGCCTCCTTGAGGATATTCAATAGGATCATGCTCATCCTTAAGCTCTTTGTCTTCCCACATCCATAGCCTATCTATTGAGCATTAAGAACACATATTTGCCAAATACATCTGCTCTTTGATCTTCCATTGAGTTCCTTCTAACTCTTAAATCATATCTAACACCTGCATATAAATTTAGGAAAAACCTTTTAAAATTTAAATCAGATGGTTAGGGATAACATCAAACTAATTATCCCATGTTCTCATATTATCTTCATTAACTAGGAGCCCTAGTATGAGTGCCAAAAAAGATTTTAAATAAGATGGGGTTAATATAGGAGGATGAATATGATATTTGGGATTATAAAGGGATTACATCTTTAGTACTATGAGTTCATATTTTGTCTTGTATTATCTTGATTTAGAATACATGGAATAATATAATATCTCATGTAAAGACACATAAAAATCATCTTGAGGTTGATAGGCATCATGATAGTCTTCCTCATAGTGTTGTCCAACAACATGATGTATATGGAGAGGGAAATGGAGGACCATAGGTATTCCATGGCTCATAGGATTGGTATCCATTGTGATACAATTGTTGAGTAATATAATGTGGTTCATAGTAAGGTTGATAGGGAGGTTCATAGTATGTATTTTCACCATAGCTATTCATATCAACCTCATAGGTCAAAGTAAACACAATAACTGATCAAAATCTTCAATAAGAGATACTTAGGTTGCTTACAACCATAATATTTCATTTGGAGTTTCCATTGGTGCTATCTTTCTTTGTTCAAAAATATTATTAAAGGAAAGACACACCAACAATACTTTCACTCTCTTTTATCTTGTGCCACTAGGTGTGCCAAAACTATTGTCACCAAATCTTGCACCCTAGAGGAAGGTGTTCAAACCTTATCTAGATTTGGGAAACATGGGAATAATTTTAGGTATGTGTGTTTACCTATAGCATAAGTATACATCTATGTTTAATGACTAGCTCCTTTAATATACCTTGAAATTATTATCACCTACTTAACTAGTTGCTTGTGGGAAAAGAGATAAAAGTTTGCATGAAATGAAAATACTCTAAGGGGTTGATACACTAGGATTATTTCCACAAGACCATAATACTTATTTCACTAAGAAACAAGACCTATAAACCTATTTCAAATTCCTAAGAGGTTCTAACATAAATACTTCAATATAGAGGTGATATGCATGAGGTAACACAAGGTAAGTAAACTAGAGGGAAAATTACACACTCTAAGGAAATTTTTAAACTTTAATGGAGTATAACACACTAGCTACACTCTATATTTCCTATTTGAATAATAAATCTTGTATAAACATGAGAGGATAAGGAGAAGCAAAGATAGAACATTATCACTTAACATCACTATACATCAATTTGCACACTTAGACAAATGTTCATGAGCTCAAAACCAAACTTGAATTTATTATTCAAAGGAAAATTAAAACATCAATCTAATATGGATTTTCCATACATGGAGTGGAATTAGTCTACAAGATCCAAAATATCTGCTACATATAGAATTAGAGAGAGATGAGAAGAGAATGAAGTCCAAGATTCACTATAACATGTGTAAATCTAGGAAAATGAATTAAATATATAGGAGAGAGGAATATGGAAAATACCATGTAAGGTCTCATAGTACAAATGTCCCTCAAAAGTATGAAACTCTTGAAATGCGGTGTAGGACTCTTCATTTGCATGCCAAGAAATTACCTTCATCATTTGACCTCCTTGGAACATTATAAAATAGAATAGGGACAGGTATCATGATTTCAATAAGAGGGAGGGGTTATAAAACATCCCTAAATTACATTGGCTGTGTCCCTAACCACCAATATTCTTCTAGACATGAGTTATCACTACATGTAGTCTGAATCACTCTTCTTCCACTCACCCTTCACACTTGGCACTAGGATGTTCTTCAATTTTATAATCTTATCCATAAAAAATAGTGTATGAAACCTTATAAGACACCTTATACTCTTAGATTCCTCAGGCAGACCATAAATGGCCTCCTATTTAGAGTTTTCACCTTCTCACTTGTGTATTCACTATGGTAGTTTGGACTAGCTAAGATGAAGGCACTAAAAGAGGCACTTTTGATATTTTTTGATGCATGAAATTGACATGAGTCATTATCTTAGGTCCAAATATACCTCTCCAAGTGATTTGCATCCTTTATTCTCCCTTAAAATTTTAAAACACCAAAAACTATCAAAGAAACTAGAAATGTGCCCTATCCGTATAAGTAGGGTATTACCAAATATGATGGGGATGAGCCCTGATGAGTCATTTTCAAGATTAAATCACTCATCTAGATTCCATTCATTCTTCATTTTCCCAATCCAATCCTTAATAAGGGTTTTGGAGGGTTTTACATAATTCTAACCCTTAAGGTTTATTCACAAAGATTTGACGTTGGAACCCTAAAACAATTCCACAAAATTTTTTTAGGGACCTTCTCTAAAATTCCCCAACTCCTTAGACTCTTATGCTATGTGTTTGTACACATATGAGCTCTGAAAGTTGCCCTCTCAAGTTTCTCTCTTCATTCTCCATAGGCTTGAGTTGGTTTGGGCCAAAATATGGTTTTTTTGTGACTTCCCCTACACAACAAAGGTTATATCCCACCTTATATCTCTATATGAAGGTGTCCCAACTCATTTTAATTCTCCTCCAATATTATAAGTGATAGTTGGAACCCCTTAGCCATTAGGCCTAACTAAGACCTAACAGGCTTAGCTTGTATAACCATTGCAAAGAACAATGGTGTTCTAAAGTGGAAAGATGCATAGAATGTGGGGATTTTAGTATCATATTATCTTGAAAAAAATAACCCTTTATCAAGATAAAACACTACCCTTTCACTTGGACTACATGATGTAATAATAGACCAATTGGCACCTCAAGGCATGTCATTATGAAAAAGGTCAAAATAAGGACTAGGTCTTTGTTTAGAGGGATTAATGTAACTTATCCCTAAACCTATTTTCTCTCATCATTAACCATTACTCAAATATACCTACCTCTCTATTAATTCCAACATGACTCTCATGACATTTCTCAACTCTTCATCCTTTATGAGGATCTCCATAATATTCATACACATCTATTCCTAATTTCAAGTCTCTATCAATGTCACCTATAGGTGGACATTTTAGCACACATGGCAGTGGAGGTAGGTTATCAAGGATGATCATGGTTATGGACTTACCACTAGTCTTAGAAATTTTAAAGGTCTCAAATTTATACTTCCAACCTATGAAAATTTGAAACAAGAACAAAATTCCTCATTCCAATGTGGCTTTCTCTTATATGTCTCCTATGTGTTCTCATTAATGGCAGAAGACTGTATATGGCCTAAACTAATTATCATACTCAAGTAGACACCATTTGAGAGACTTTTCTTAACTATTCATGAAAAATATTATGATAAATGCCTTATAACACCTCCTTACCTCTCTAGGGATGCTATATAGGTTTTCACACATCTAACTGTAAGTGAACACCTACAGGCAACTTGACTGTGTTGGATAACTAGTTATCATGGTTGGTTGTATATCATTTAGATAATTTAACTTGATTTTTCATGTTATAATGATGTTATAAACAGCGTAATAATTTAATTAAAACTTCATGAATGTGATAGATAAGCTTCATACATGTGACTCAACATGACTATGAGTGAACACTTACAGGAAACTTGACTATATTGGAGGTTAACTATAACTCCATTGGTAATCTACCTTGAGTTTGAGTTTGGAATTAGAGGGGGATGAAAAAAGATATGTAATACATGAGTTAAAACAGATCACCATCATACAGAACCATCAAAAGGAAATGAAACCTCCAAAGATGGTGAAAACTTGTGTGTCAGTCCATATATGACCAACTTGTAACTCAATATGTTTGACTTATAAAATAAATTACAACAATTAAACTAAAGATATAAACCATGTGGTAAATATGTTCATTTACTCTAGAATAAATTTCATTAGTTAGAATCTATGGACCTACCCATACAAGAAGGAAACTTATAAGGTGTGGGAAATAACATGCATAAAAAGATAGTCAACTTATTAAACTTGGTTCATAAATAAAAAGTGACAAATCCTATAAATATTTCATTGAAATGGAATTTTATAGAGTTTAAAAACACCCCACAAGAGCATTTTACCTAAAAAATTTCCTACTGACCATACCAAGAAGAAACATGTTGACTAGTTTTACATGTCTATAAGGATGATGAAGGAGAAGAATGGTTTTTGACCATTTTAAATAGTTAAAAAGTATATAAAATGTTAATATTATTCCATGGAAGTTAAAAATACATTGTATAATATTTACATAGTACCACCTTCCTTTAGAGGCTGTATAAATTCTAAAACTACCCAAACCACCACTTTTCTTCTTATTTCAATAGATTACCTTCAATTTTTAGTTAGGTACTAGAATTATTTAATAAATTTAACACATAAACATTGAGAAAGAATTTTTAACATTTTTCCTACTTTTAAAACTATACCACTTTCATAAATAGCCCAAATAGGCACTTTAAGTAACAAAGAATGACTTAGGAAAGAAATTAACTATGACCAAGGTGATGCCATAGTAAATGACATCAAATAAAACCATGAAACACCCTATATGACCCTAATATACCCCTATATAAGTTTTTTACTATAAGGGGATGACCTATTTTGGCTTGTGGTCAAAATAGTCAACATGGACCACATTCTCTTCGAGAGTTGGGTCTATAAGACTATCAACATTATTGGTGGAAGGAATAGGTTTGTCATTATTATTTTGGTGATTTGGAATAGGTTCTTTTTATATGTCTATATGAGCATTATCTTGGTTCAAATATTTAATTTTTCTTTATGTTTCATGAGCTTTGAATGCAATGTCATAGGCTTGTTGATGTTTACAAATGAGAGAATCATGGTCAAAATTAAGACCAAGGAGGAAATAAATTACCTAAAAGTCTCATGATAATGACCCCAACTAGCATGAAAATAATATAATTTATTTAGATCGTACCATGATTTCATAAGGTGAGTGGGATTAAACTCTTTTGGAAGAGGCCTTGGTAGACGTTTTTACAATTCTACTAAAGATAAAATCTTATAAACATTAATGTCACTTATTAGATAAAATTGAAAATTAGGGATGTGGTATAGAGGGGAAGCTTGTTCTAGATCATGGTCAGGAGCAATAGCTTGAATATTATGAATGGTATCATAATCATTAGTGACACCATCATTAGTATCATGATAGTTTTAATTTTTGATGAACATGCAAGTGCCCATAGGATGTTGGGATGGTTCAAACTAGCACATGAGGAAATATTGGCACTTGGCTTGGTCAATGGCCTCTTCTAAAGTTTGTGGAGAAAGAATCAAGATGTGATATTTCAATTTAGGATAGAGAACATTGGTGAATATATGAAATAGGTTATCATCAGCCATGTTGTGTTCACACTAGTTAGATAAGGTCTTCCACCATTTGATGAAAGCTTGTGTGGTTTCTGTCTCAAGTTTTTACAATTAATAAAATGAACCAAGATATGTTCATAGAGGTCACTAGTTTTAAACCTTTGTACTAGATTATTAAATAAATATTCCAAATTAGTGATGGAATGAGATTTGAGGTTGTTATACCAATCTAAAAGATTACTAGAGAGGGTTTTTTCTAAGATGTTGGTAATGACAAAAGTTTTTAACTTGACCCAATATTTGTATATATTTCCAAATGTTTTTAAGTGTAGGGTAGGATCAGTTAACCTATTATAGCTAATGGTAGGGGTGATATGTCCTATATCAATGATAACAATTTGAGGTGCAAGAGGTTGGTTTTGAAGGTGTTTGATTATTTTTTTAACAAGAAGAGGTTGAGGGATACAATTTCCATGGGAATACCTAAGGGATGTGGGGGGTTATTTTGGTTGTGTATTCTCCATGGAACCTATTGAGGGTGGTTTTGGAGATGAATAAGATTATTTTATATTTGTATCATTTGGTTGACATTATTAGTTTTGAAATCACTCATTTGGTTAATGGTTTGTAATAAAAGTTGATGGGTTTGAGTGTTATTATTTGAAGCATGTGAAGCATTAACATTGATATTAGTGGCTTGGGTACCAATATGAGTAGTGTTATGCATGATATTAGTATATTGAGAGGAATTTTTAGAAAAAGATGAACTAGTGTCATGATTTATTATGTTTTAAAATATGCACTAGTAGAAGGATTAGAAGAAGCACTAGTGGTAGGATTACCATGGGTAACAAACAATGTACTAGTGAAGCAATTGAGAAGAGCAGGTCTTAGAAAAGGCCAAATAGATTTGGAACTTGTCATGTTAGTAGAAATGCTTGGTATGGATGTTGAGGAAATCAAAGAATAAGAGGTCATGGTATGATAAGGGGTCAAAATAGAAGGGATAGGTTGAGAGGCAAAGAAGCTATTGCCCCCAAATCTATGTGAGAATGTGGGGGAAGGTGAATGGGATTTTTATGTTTGATTACTTATCATAAGGTGATAAATAGTAGAAGGGTATTTTTTTTTTGATGTTGAGGAAATTCATCAATGAATAAAAGAATTTATGGAGTATATTCTAATTTAGTATAATCTTCTAAAGATAAAAGAGGGGTTCAAACTGAAGATGAATGAGGAGGGGCCCATAATTTATAGTGAGAGTGGCCACAAACACATTGCTTTCATTAAGAGAAAGAGCCAAAAGTTATTTATGGTAAAATTGATTGGGGTTGGTAAAGCTCATCATATCTATTAAGTTGAACTCTATATTATACTAAAACATGAAGTTCATGAAGAGAGAGAAAGATTAAGAAGGAAAAATATGATGCATAGATAAAGTGAGAAAAATGGATCCAAAGTCATTTAGGTCAACTGTGTGTTGTAACCTAATAGGCAAAGTAGAATAAAGAGTCATTTATTTCAACTCTATTTTATAGATAGGGAGATAAAATAAGCTAATAAGGATACATAGTCATGTAGCTTGATTATGTGTTTCTAGATAGAGAACTGAAAAGAGAAAAATAAAAAGACATGGTCATATAGGTCAATCATGTACTACTGAAAAGAGTAACGATACAATTTGTAAAAGACTATCAACCAAAACAAGTTTTCTAAAATAGTGAATTTTTTAAAAAGAGAAGTGAAGAAATAATGAAAGAAAACACATAAACAACTAAATTAATGTGAGTGATCCAATTGGGGCACATAACACAAAACCTTGCACCAACTCTAGCCAATGCAACGTTTTGAAATATAGCATGCGAGAAAGTAATCAACTAAAAAGCAAATGATAATTAAGTGATCATCCTAAGTCTTGTTAGATTATTAGAAAGTGTTGATTTAAATGTGATAGGAGAGTTGGATGAAATAGGTAATTAGAGAACCAATCTATGGATGGTTTTAGTAGATTTGGGATGAAAGGGATCTATGTTGGCATTGGTACTAGCTTGGTATTGGGGTCTACCCCCTTACTTCACAATCACACAACAATAAGGGTATCATTTGCTTTGCTAATATATACCATTAACTATGTATTTATATTTGGTTAGAAAACCAAGTCAGCTTCCCCCTTCGTGATGAAATCCAAGAAAGTAGGCCTTGGGAAGATAAGTGTTTGAATGCATTTTGAATGTTATGTGATTTGGTAGTGTGTGAAAAAGAGTAAAATAGTGGAAATAGAATGGTAATTTGAAAAAACACCTATTTAGATTATTTGAATTACTCTAATCATGCAAATAATTGAAAATGAAATGTGAATTAATTACTAGAAAATAGTTTTTAATCCCTTGATTAATAGTAGTACAGAGTAGCATTTTATAAGTTCAAAATCTCCTTTGAAATGGATTCTATGGAGGACCTTCAGTAATTTCAATTTTTGTTTAGGTGGGAAGCACAAAATAATCAAGTTTATAGGGCTTGGACTCAATATGGTTTTGATAATGCAACACCCATAGTCAACATTGATGCCACTCCACATGACTGCTCTCATAGGTCTTCACTACCTTTTGGCCTATTAGACAATGCTTATTATTAGGATCAACCCTGAATCTTATATTCAATTTATCTCCTACCCTAGAAAAATTGGACCCCAATGGATCCAAACCTTTATGGGCTGACATGGTCAAAATATTTGATCTAATGGACTAGGTCCACTTGGGCCCCCATATATTTTTGGTAGTATCAAACAATAAAACCTTCATCCTTATTTTGGACCCCATTATAGAACAAGCCAATGTGGAGCTTGCCAAATAAATTATTTTTATGGTCAACAGCTACCACCTGACATTGATGCATTCCAAAAATGGGATAAAGAGAGATGGAAACCCAAAGGTCACTTAGAGGTGGTTCCTCTAGCTAGGGGATTATTCTTTATTAAATACTCTCTGTAAGAAGATTGCATTAATACTCTCTTATAAGGCCCCTAGTTCCTATGGAAGGCAAAAAATTTGGTTAGAAGATGGAAGGTTAGGTCGAGCCTTAGTAACACAACCATGGATTACATTCCGATGTGGGTTCTCCTACTTGAACTCCCTCTGGAATATTTACACCCAAATGTTATCAATGGGATTTCTAGAGCTCTGGGTCAACCCATTAAAATTGACCCAATCACCCTATCCCATCGAATAATAGTGGTTGCTTACATCCATGTCTTTTTACTAGCTAATAAGGCCCTTATTCATGAGATTAAGATTAACTCCAAATATAAAATTTGGGTTTAGAACATCATCTATGAAAAAAATGTAATCATTTGTCTTAGGTGCAATGTTCTAAGTCACTCACTTTGGGATTACCCTAAAAAGGGCTAGGACTCAGAGGAATCCTCTCAACAAAAGCTTAATGTGGTTATACCAAAGAAAGATTCATGGATGGATAAACTACATAGAATTAACTTACCCCAAGCCCCCCAAAGCACTCCCCCTAATGTTATTCACAAGGCTCCTCATTCAGCCAACCCAAAAAAGGATTCTATTATGGTCTCTCATCAATGTTCTAGGCCTAATGCATCTAAGTTGGGCTCTAGATCTGTCAACCCCCTCGAGCATGGTTTCTCCCTATTTTCTCCTATTTCTAGTAAATTCAAAGGTAAATATTGTTATAATCCTTTCACCCCTCTTTTTTAGGAGTCTAGTTCTAAGTTAGTGTGTGATTTGGGTCCCTTAGGGTTACCTACCCCCACCCTTTACCCTCACCCCACTCCTTATCCTCCCTCTCCTCCTCCCCTTATCATCTCCCCATAAAGACCTTTCTCATCTCCTTGGTTCCCCATACCTCCCTTGCCCTTCTTCCATACCCTTAAGTTTATTTTACCCCTTTTGTCTACCTCCCCTACCTTGTCCCTTTGTGTTCCTCCCTTGAGCCCTCTTTCCCCTTCCCCACCCACTTTCTCTAACCCTCTTCCTCCCCCCAGATTCTATCTCATAAAACTTCTCATTTTATTTATCCTTTGTGTAACCTTTCTCCCCACCTCCCTCTCCCCCCTCTTGTCTCCTTCCCATGATCTTGGAGTCTACCCAATCCCTTGACTAGAAGATCCCCCTCTTTGATGATCTAATTCCCCCCTTCCCTCCCCCCTAAGGTCCCAACCTCTCCCCTCTTCCACATTCCCTACCTCATGGCAAAGAAGTGGGATATTTTTATGAACTGTGTTCTCCCTCCTTGGACCCCCCTAGGATGAGGGGATTGTCACTTTCTCTAAAACTAAAAGAGTTAAGAAAAAGGCCAATATTAGCATTGCTCCAAAACTGGTGGGTAGATCCCCAAGAATGATTACTAAAAACTTAGAAACTAAAAAAGAGATTTCTAATGGCTCTTAACAAACTCTTAAGGTCTAATGGGATAAGAACTAAAAGTACTATCTTGGAACATTAAGGGTCTAAACAACTCCAATAAATAAAGGACTCTCTACAATACTATTAAAAGGTTCAAACCCTCTATTCTTCTCATTCAAGAAACCAAAATGTCTGATCCCATCCTCAAAACTAGTGTAGTAAGAATCTATAAAAATGCACATGCCCTTTCCTTAGAATCCATAGGTGCCTCAAGTGGCCTGGCTATCTTTTAGGACCCAATATTTTTGGAAGGTGACTTACTATGGAAATCCTATAATCAAATCTTGGTCTTATTCACTAACATCAAGTAATGATAAATAAATTATCATCGATGTCTATACTCCTAATTCTAAATCTACCAAGAACCTTCTTTAGAAAGAATTATTAGATTTTCACAAGACCTATGTTAATTGGAACTGGATTGTGGTGGAACATTTCAATACTCCCTTCTCCCTTGGTGACAAGAAAGGTCAACTCATTGATCTCACAAATAACATGTTAGAATTCAATAACTTTATTCCTAATGCAGGATTAATGGATGTGGATCTCAATGGCATCCCATTCACATGGTCCAATAGAAGACTAGGAGAAAAACCAATCCAAGTTTGCCTTGATAGATTTTTGATATCTTTAAACTAAGACATATTCTTTTCCAACAGACTCTCTTCACTACCTAGGATTGGGTCTGACCATAATCCCCTGGTCTTTAAAGCTGATAAAATTTCCAAACCCAAGTGTATTCCCTTCAAATTTGAAAGCATTTGGCTTCATCATCCAAACTTCACTAAATTCCTTAAGGACTAGTGGAAAGAACCTTTTTCGGGTTCTGGCATGTTTATTCTCATAAAAAGCTTAATTTTCTTAAAAAAAGCTAAAAATATGGAACAATGAAGTGTTTATGGATATATTTATACAAAAAAGGCCCTTGAAGTGGAACTTTCAATTATTGAAGAGATCATTTACTATGGGAATTACAATGAACATGAGGCTTCTAAGGAAAAGGATCTCTTATGTCAATTTCACAAACTTGAAGCAAAAGAAGAAGCTTTTTGGAAGCAAAAATCTAGATGCCTATTGTTGAAGGAGGGGGATAGGAACACAAAAATTTTCCATCATTCAGGTTTGAGACATAGGAATTTCAATAGAATCACCTAACTATAATTGGACAATGGAACCCTCAATAGGGATGAAGATGACATTTTTTGACATTTTATAAAAAAATTAAGAATCTTCTCTCAGAGGATGGAGAACTTGAGGCCTCCCTAGTTTCTTCTACTCTATCCAATTTAAACAAGGTATTCTCAGTAGTATATAATGTATCTCTCACAAGATCCCATCTAATGAGGAGATCAAAAGTGTTGTCTTCTCCATGGAAGGCCTCAAGGCTCTAAAATTAGATGGTTTCCCTCCCTTTTTCTTCCAAAAGTTTTGGGACATTACTCACTTCGAGGTTGAAGAAGTTGTTAAAGAATTCTTTCATTCTAAATCTATTCCAAAATAAATCAATAATACCTTTTTGGTTTTAATACCAAAAAAATAAGGTACCACTAAAATTTAGGACTTTCATCCTATAATTTTATGTAATACTACCTACAAAATTTGTTCCTCAATTTTGGTTAAATGCATACAACCTCTTCTTGATCTTGTCATTGGAGAGTAATAGGGGAATTTTTTCATAGGTAAATAAATCATATATGGAATTGTCCTAACTCATTAATCCATTCATTCCATATATAATCCTTAAGGTATGGCATGCTTCTCAAACTAGACATGTCGAAGGTTTATGACTGAGTTTCTTGGTGCTTCCTAATGCAGATTTTGGAAAAGCTTAGGGTGAATCACTATCAAGAAAATCATTTGGAATTACATTACACCCCTAAGTTTTCTATTATTATAAATGAGGTCCCAAAAATATTCTTTCTAGCTTCAAGAGGCTGAAGATAGGGAGAACCCCTTTCCCCATATCTCTTCATCATCCTGGTAGGAACCTTGGGGAGAAGTTTGAGGAGAGCCTATAGCTAGGGTTTGATAAAAAGTATTTCAGTGGCCTAGAATATAGATCTTATTACTCATTAGTATTTCACTAATGACACTATTATCTTAGGAGATGATTCTATCAAAGAAGATAAACATCTTAAATTCATTTTAAAATTCTAAGAAAAAGTGTCCAACCAATGCATCAACTTCCAAAAGAGTTTCCTTTTCTTCATCAACACTCCACCCTTTCAGCAAAGAAGAATTTCCAAAATCCTTCAATGTCAAGTGGGAAAATTTATATAAATTCACTTAGGTATTCTTATTTTTTCCAAAAAATTGGATTCCCAGCTTTGTAATCCACTAATTGATCACATCCAAAAGAAACTAGCAAGTTGGAAAGGATACCTCCTCATCTAAACAAGGAAATACCAGCTCTTCAAGGCATCTATTCAAATTATCCCAGTATATCAAATGTCTATCTTTAAGATTCCATCCAAGATTGTATCCAAAATTGAATAAATTGAAAAAAAAATCTTATGTATAGGCACTAAAGAAAGATTTATATTCAATTTGGTTGCATGGGAAAAATTCTATCTTCTAAAAGCTAATAGAGGCCTTGATCTAAGAAGCATAAAATCCATGATTAGAACCCTATTAGAAAAAATGGGTTGGCACTTGATGAAATATAATGGTGAATGGTAAATACTCCTAAAGGTTAAATAATTGGAAGGAGTGGAAGAGGATGACTTCCTATGAGAAGAATGCCCTACTAATGGTTCAACTTTCTAGAAAGTCATTTCTAGCTACAAGGATCTCCTAAAGAATGGCATCTTATGGAAAATTAGAAATGGCAAGAAAATTGATTTTTTGGAAGATTCTTGGATATCCCCCACCTACCTCCATACCTAGAGGGCTTGGAATAGGTGGTATAGGTATCTTAAGCAAATATGGGGATCCAAGTTAAAGGATTATTGAGAAATCAAGGGAGGAACAAAGTGTTGGAAATCCTCCCTAGTGAAGATCTAACTCTGGAAGAATCTCAAGCCATTCAAAATCTCAACTTAGCTCTAGGATAGGTCCACATCCATTCCACCCAAAAAGAAGATCATTTTGTATGGTGGGTAGAAGATAATGGTTCTTATCCAGTGGCTTTAGGACGTGCCACTGACCTCAACTTGGAAGTAACTGGAATCTCTGGAAAAACTCTTGGGTAAAGCACCTAACTCTGAAAGTTAATTTTTTCTTCTAGCTAGTGGTGTAGAATAAACTTTTGACTATAGATAACTTAGATAAAAGGGGAATAATTGTCCCAAACATGTACCCAATCTATATAAGTATGAAATATTCTATTCACCATCTTTTTATGGATTGTCCCTTCAATCTAACCTTATTTAATTAGTTATTAAATCATCTCAGCATGACCTAGGTCAAACCAAACAATATAATGGATCTTATCATGTAATGGAATCCTCATTAGAATTTACCTTCCCTACACTTCCTTTGGCATCTTTCCCTCCCTCACTGGTTTTGGTGCATATGGAAAATACAAAATGATGGCCTCTTCCTCAATAAAAGACACCAACTGAACAGTGTCTTCTCTCATCTCAACCAAGCCATCTCAGAGAACTAGAAAGATTTCCCACCTAAAGATAAAAAACCTACCCCCCTTGGCCATGCTCATTCTAAAAACTAGGATCTCCAATAGGTCTTATGCTCTTTGTCAAAAGAGTTAATCTATAAGCACACCAAATAGAAGGCTCCTCTAGATGGCTGGGTGAAATTGAATTTTGATGGTGTCTATAAAGGCAACCCAAAACCTATAAGGAGAGGAGGCATTATAAGTAATTATAAAAATGAGATGTTGATAGTGTATGTGGGACCCATGGACATTCAAAAAAACCACCTAGCTGAGGCCAAGGTGGCCCTCTAGGGTATACAATTGGCGACAAGCATCAACCATAATAGGATCACTATTGAGGGGGGCTTGTTAAACATCCTTAACATTTGGAAGGAAAAAATACTCCATCCCATACTATTAAGGATATAATCGATGACATGAAGCACCTCCTAAAATGTATACCTCATCGTCAACTCATACACACGTACAGGGAAGGAAACAGGGTGGCTGACCTCTTTGCTAACATTGGGGTCAGTCTCCACCTTTTAACAAACTAACATGATGTAGGAAGCATCCCCTCTAATGTCCTTAATTTCGTTCATAATAAAAGTACCAATGTGGATTAAAAAATCCATCTCTCTACATGTGCATGATCTTACCATGATGGGGTGGATTTTAATCAAGCTGATCTATAATCACTTCAAAATAAGTGGTCTTAATTATTTTTATGAGCTCCAGATGTGACTTCCCACCCATTTTTGTCTTTTTCACCTCTACCCCATCTAGAATCTTCATCTCTCCTAGTTTGACTCTGCATTCCTAGTCCCCATGGGTGGAGATAGGGATCAACTAGAACCAACATCATACAAGGAGTTACATGAGTAAAATAAAGTTTGGAAGAAGTTCAAAAAGGGGGCCTCATAGAATTTTTGTAATGGGTCACTAAGCATAATGTTAAGATTAGCCATGACTTCATGGTAGTTTGGATAAAGTAGAAAGTTTCCATGTGTGACATGACCATCAATGTCTTAGAGGATTTCAACAGTGATGCCACCAACATATCATGCACAGGTACCAAAGAATTCAAGGACCAATCAAAAAAGCAAAAGTCCTTACAATATTTATTCAAAACAAATGATTTAATGCAGATGGACAAGAAAAGGTTCCCTTAAACTGACCTTCCAAATTACTAGCAATAAATTTGCCTTCAATTCATGTGATATATGGTGCTAAAAGGTAAATACACACTAATCTTCTCTCAATATTTTTGAGTTCTAAATAATTTAATTGGGTTTAAGATTAGTCTACCCTATTTCTTACTTAAATCCCTTGAGAACATTATCCTATTTCACTAAGTTAAAGATACAAATCCCATTCGACATCATGACTTGATCGTCCTCCTTATTAAGCACGACCAAGCCTTATTAGGTTGAGAGGTCCCCCTTAAGGGTTCCTCGTCTTGGGAGGAATCCTAAGAGAACCCACTGAGGATAATCCTATCAAGGGATCCCAATAACCATTTGATGATAGCTCCTAAAATAATTAATCATAGTCTCCCCTAGATGACCTCCCTCTCAAATTATTGTTCAGCCCCAAACCAAAACCAATTAAAATATGGACCCTTACTTAATCTACCTAGAAAAGGAAGGCCATGGTTATGGAGGAGCTAGAAAGAAACAAATAGATACTAGAAAATTTTAAATCTAAGGTGTAATAAGTTGGTTTTAGCCTAGCTAAACTTATCAAGGATTGGAATGTTTTACA
This sequence comes from Torreya grandis, assembly GCA_037957365.1. Taxonomy (NCBI): domain Eukaryota; kingdom Viridiplantae; phylum Streptophyta; class Pinopsida; order Cupressales; family Taxaceae; genus Torreya; species Torreya grandis. The sequence continues at coordinate 48,655 of JARHVA010010693.1, read as the reverse complement.
CAAACAGGATGAAGCAACCATCCAGGCCTTTTTTCAATCTACTTAGCCCCATCAAACCCTTGTTATGACTTATCTTAAGGTCTTGAAATATCCCTTGGGCTTCCCTAAAGGAGTCTTCCCCAAACTACTCTCCTTATAGGTAAAAGGTAAAAAGTGTTCTATAATAATCCTCCATAGTGAAGTAACTGAAGGCCCCAAAAATTGTACTCGGTCCAAATTTTCAAAGGATAAACTGACCATCCTAGAAAAGGACATTGTTGAAGCTGAAGACCCTTAGGAGGGACCTTCCTCCTAGTTATGTTATTTTTTCCCATTTTTATTTCCACTCTAAGTAATATTTTTTGATTTTTGGTTTCTCAACCCTAGTTGGCTTGTTTAAAATTTTATAATACACTCTTATGGTTCTAGGTCCCTGTAAAACCTAGATTTTACCATATCAAATAAAAAATAATAGTATAGAGTCAGTTTAAGTGACACTATATGCAAATAATATAGAATAGAGTTTACTGGGTAGCTAATGTTCTATAGAAGTAAGGTCTTTAAGAATAGAGTCAAATAGGTCAACTATGTCACTAAGATAGAAGGAAAATTATAAAACTAATTCGACCAAATCGACCTATTTAATTGTAGGGTTGTATTTTTAAATACTAATAACTTGTGAAAATTAGAATTGAATAAAGTACTAAAATTCTAGAGAAGAAAGAGAAGAAAGAGAAGAACCTTGGTGGGATTGAAGATGGTTAAGATGAAAATTTTATGATGAAATGCCTTAATTTCTTCTTTTAAATTCTAAAAACTAGGTTGAATAGTTTAACCAAGTTATGCAAAACCTTGTATGCTAAAAAATAACAAATAATAGGTTTGAGCTATTCGATAGTGTTTATTGACCTATACACTAGCAAAAAGAATTAGACAACAAAGTTAATCTATTCGATAGTGTATGTTAATCTATAAATAAATAAGAGTATTATGTGGACCTATTTGATCCAATAACTTATAGCTGATGAAGACTTAAATAGATAGAAAAAATTCATTTTGAAGTAATTATCTATTAAACCTACACACATAAAGTTAGGACTATACCAACTAGTTTGATATAATACTGTAAATATGGAAAATATAATAAAAAGAGATAAATGATAGCATCAAAGAAAACCTACAAGGGTTAGATTCACGTCTAGTTCACAAGAATGTATGCAATGGTAAATGCAATAGATCTATAAATTAGTCATATCTCAGAGAAGATAAATCCTACTTACACTTCCAATTATGGATACATTTCATATTTAGGGTCATGACCAAGATGGATTTTCTAGACCTAGTCAAGGAATCTCTTACCATAATAATATCACTAAGGAGCATTCCAAAGCCTCCAATCAATTACAACTATGTAATAACCCTAACTAGGTCCTATGTTTTCATATTCACTAAACTAATAACAAGTAAAGAAAAATCTAATCTAGTGTTCACTAAAGCATGTGGCACAAAGTGAGGGTAATAAACATGAAAATTAAATATGCATATAAGACATACACTCACATTAATGTATATAGAATCCTAATGTATGGGAGAGAATTACAAATGCATATCTATCTACTCTTACAAAGGAGGAAAAAAGTTAGGAATACTTACCTTTGAAGACAAACCCAACGAGACTCAATCTCTCCCTTTGAAAAAGTTTTTTGTAAGAGATTTTTGTGGTATGTAAATATGACAAAGATAAATCGGCTCTAGGCTACACAACCTATCAATGTATCCAAAAGGCTTCTCCACAAGACAAGATTCATATCTCCAAAGAAATTATAAAACCCTAAGATATTCTCCTCAAGTATAATGGTGGATAAATAGATGTACAAGATATATCTATTCTTCCTCTATTTTTTTAGAAATGATGAAGTGGATGTGTTTATATAGGTGGATCTAATCATAGTCCTTTCCAAAAGTTTAGGCCGACAAGGTCGAACCAATCGACCTTGTATCATTATTGATAAAAATAAATTATGTCTCAGTCTAGGTTGGCCCCTAACCTAAATAAGTTTTATCAATTATAGTACCAAGTCAATGGGCCTGATAGTGTATTTTAAACTGTCAAAAAGGATTTTAGGCTCTGGAAGGGCTAATGAAGGTATAAAATGACTTGAGGAGGGTGTAAAATAGGAGGCAAAGATTAGGGAAATGTTTTTAGGAGATGGGTGTGTAGATATAAAGAGGTAATAAGGGATAAAAATCATATAAAGTACCAATGGTCTACCCACCCCTTTCCCAATTCACACATAAAGGCATGCAATCAAAGAGATTGAGACTCGACGGGTTCTTACAAGATAAAAAGCATCAATAATTGATATAGTTTGAAAATATTATGTGTATACAAATTATATCTATATATTACCCAAATTAGGTTAGGAAAGTACTAATAAATTGGTCCCAACTTTTGATGGAGTCCTTTGAAAGGTTTAAAAACCAATTTTATGATGCATCCATAAGTGTGAAGGGTGAAATCCTAGAAGTTATATCTTCATGCTCAACATTGAGAAGTCTTAGATTAGTTTTGTATGATGTTACATGATCATATATAGTCTTTCCCACACTAGGAATTAATCTATGCAAGTATCTCTCTAGATTCCTAAGTAGGTCATGGATAACTCTAAGGACATTTATTGTAGACCCAACAAGCCAAGCCATATGGGCTGCTATGGGTATACACTAGTTCTACATGGTTTGAGATGAATAACTAGTTGACACTAGGTTTAATATGGGTCTAGGCATTCTTTAACCAGTTTAATTCCTTTTATGGATTTATAGTGGTGACATAAACAATATCCCATGGATGGATTCAGAATGGGTAATGCACACACTAGGCTCTAGCTTGGTTTAAAATGCACAATTTAGTCACTAATACTCTTCTTGGGCTAACTAATACATGTGTTTAAGTGTATGATAGGATGGAGAATCAAAATTAAAATAAAAAAAGCAAACATTAGTGAATTACAAATGCATACAACAATTATTAATCAATTCTTTAAAAAAAATTAGAAATTTATATTTACTTTGGTGTCTAATCAAAGACTAAAATGTAACCTATTTACCCTCCTACCACTAACTATTATTCAAACAATAATAATTATTACCACTGTAGGCTCAATGTTTTTTTATGGTAGTTAAAATTCATTTATTATTCTACTCTTTAAGGTTTGATTACCATTGAGTATCAATTTACCACTTTTTAAAATATGTGAGAGTGTATTTTAGTTCTAAAGCTAACATAAAAAGGAGAAAGGGAGAGTAGAAAAGAGAGTTTCTAGTTATGATAATGTTAGTACTTCAAAAGTATAAATCTACTAAGTCATATTTATACCAATGTGTACCTAATTTAGTAGTTTCACAAATTTGTAAGGTGTAATCATCTAAAAATGACACTTGAGTGAAAAGAGTATTACTTGAAACCACCTATCCTTATCTTAGCCCTAGATCTCTCTTAGTGCCTATTTGGACACTTATCCATCTTTTGTGTGGTCCTCATGTGTCCCTAAACATCCCTCAAGTAGTCTTAGACCCTCACTTTAGCATCTTGGTCCCTAGTGCCTTAGGTTTTCCCCGCTAAATACAAGTTTTATACACAATATTTTCAAACTCTATCAATTATTGATGCTTTTTATCAATGGTGCTAACATCCTAGTTTGGGTTCTATTATATTTTTCCTACATTTGGCCACCAATGGATATATTTTCAAATAAACAACCACCTAGGGTTGGCCTAGACCTATTTTAAGACCTGCATAAGCACTAAAATAGTATATATACATGAATTTTATCTTAGTATTCACTAGATGGAAATAAAATGCAAATAACACAAATTAACTCAAAACAAGTTGTACACAATCAAGGTTATTTATCCATATTTTACCCTACTTCTTCATATATCCATCTACAACATTCCTAAGCTTAGATTACTCAGATTCTTAGTCTTAAACATACTCAAATCCCTTAATCCATCATTCATACTAGATTCACTTATACTTGTACCAACACTTAGGTGGGGAGAATTACATTAGGTTTGATCCCTCCTTAGCTTATTGGTATGTAGGTAAATCTCATCATAGTAAGGTGTTAAGGATGTCCAACCTAATCCATTAACATTTCACTATGGTACTTTTGCCAATCAAATTCCTTAAAAACATGTAAGTCTAGGGTTTACATACAAAATCAATCAAAACATGTCACTGATAAGGAATCAAAACATGTGCATATAGGAATAGGCTTAGCAGACTCAGACACATGTACAACTAAAAGCTTAGAATAATTATGCATAGAGGACATTAGCACTAAAATGAGGAAATTATCCCCATTAAAACTATTATCCAATTAGGGTGATGCTATACATGATGGATTTTAACACCTAGATCCTATTTATAACACTCTGATTAGATCTTGTCCTAGTTTTTAGCTTCCAAGTCTTTTATCTTAGTCATTATAACTAAGTATTTATTTACATCATTTATTGATATTTTTATAAATGTCAAACTATGTTAATTCTATTTAAAATTAGTTTTATTTATTACATATTTATACCCTAATTTATTATACTCAGACCTTTTAACACAAATCCTATCAACAATGATTTTCATGATGACTTCACAACCTATAGAACCACTCCAAACACATGGATAATGTTCTTTAATGGTTCTATATTTACATCTAGTGCTAAGGTAGGAATTATTTTCATTGACCCACTTGGGCACATAGTACCCCTTATTTATCATCTCAATTTTTCATGTACAAATAATATCACAAAATATGAGGCCCTTATCCTTAGCCTTCAATTAACTCAGGCTCTCCAAATTAAATCAGTTAAATTTTATAAGAATTCATAATTAATTATCAATTAGTTTAAAAACATCTACCAAACCAAATAAGAATGAATCATTCCCTAAAATAATATGATTCAATGTCTACAAGCTCATTTTGAAAATATCTCTATTGAAAACATTCCATGTAAAGATAATTGTCATGTCAATGTAATGACCAATAAAACATTATTGATCCTAATTAACATAGATTAAGACTGGGCTATCTTTACTATAAAATGATTACAATCTCCATTAGTGTCTCATGATGACCTCATCACTCTAATGATTTTAGTCACCATGTGTAGTCTAACAACATCTGATTGGTTTTTAGATATAGATAATTTGTTACATGTATCTATTACACCAGACACTTTCACAAGGAATGATAAGCAAAAATTACCACAAAATTCCCTCTAATATGTCATTATTGATGGGGAATTATTAAAATGATCTTTTGAGTGACACTTACTCCATTAGTAATAACCAAGGCTAATTTAGACATTAAATAGGTACATGATAACAAATGTGGTGGCCATTTCAATGGTAAATCAATGTCACACAAATTACATGGACAAGATGACTATTGGCCAATAATGGAAAAATAATGTCAATAATATGCCAAGTTTTGAGACAAATGTCAACACCATGGAAACCTACACCATGTCCCTTCACAACAGTTACAACCCATAGTATCCCCATGATTGTTCATACTATGGGGCTTTGATCCAATTGGTAAGATAAATTTATAATCTATAGGAGGTCACAAATTTATTATCACAATGATAAAATACTTTATAAAATGTGTGGAGTCCATTCCACTACAATCCAAAAAGGGAGAAGATATATTGTTTTTTCTCGTGACCAACATTATTTCCTATTTCAGTCTCTCAGAAGCCATAATTATAGACAATGGAACTTATTTTAAAAATAAAAAAATGAAGAAATTTTGTGCTAAATATAATATCTGACACACATTATCTACTCCATACAAGCCATAAGGTAATGGTTAAGAAGAAGCTAAAAATAAGACAATTAACAATATCCTTAGCAAAATAGTTAAAATTTTTGGCAATGATTGGCATAATAAACTCATCTATGCATTATGGGCCTACTATACCAATATTTGCACACTAATAGGAGCTACTAATTATTCACTGGTATATGGAACATAAACATTTATCCCACTAGAATTAGAAATCCTATCCTTACAGGTTTCCTTAAAAGGGCTTATTATAGATGATTAATACAAAGAAAGATAACTCCATGAATTATAATAGTTGGATCAAACACACATTCAAGCTATAAAACATATTAGAGCATATCATAAATGAATAAAATAGGCCTATAATAGCCATGTTCATAGTAGAGAATTTTAATTCAATGATTTGGTTTTAAAAGAAAATCTTAGAAATGTCAATGCTAAATAAGATAAAAAAGGAAAATTCAAACCAAATTGGCTTGGCCCATACTTAGTCACAGAAAATTTTAGCCCCAAAGTATAACATCTAGCTTCACTTGATGGCAAGGCCATAAAAAAACCCAATGAACATTGTGTATCCAAGGATATTATATATATATATATATATATATATATATATATATATATATATATATTTTTTTTTTTTTTCTTATTGCTTGTACATAGATTATATCTATAAAATACATAAACAGTATAATATGTCAAAACATAAAAACATTCAAATATTTACTTATAAAAATACAAGGTATATATTGTATTCATCTCCATGTTTACATTTATTATATTTTCTAGACACTACATATGTTAACTATCTTAGTATAGTCAGTTTTGATCATACATACATACTTCAATTATTTTTTTCGAGTGTTCACATATACTTATAAGACCCAAGTCCACCAAACAAATCCATATTTACTACTATCTACCCACTTGGGACATATACACAGAGACATAATTTGCTCATTTAACATATTCACCCATTTGGGGGCATCTTATACATAGTTTCAATACCAAGTTGCATATTTCTAAAATTTACATCATAGATTTAGCACTGCTATATCTTGATATTGATCATCCCACACTACTTAGATTCATTACTGACTAATACTACTCTAGACTCAACTTATGTACATCTTTGATTTTATATAGAATTGTACCACATGCTCATGCATAATTTCATTTCTATCTTTCCTAGTTGAGACTTGATTATGCCATTATAATTTTACATCTATTTGATGGCATTTGATTATGTCATTGCTCTATGGATCTATGTCACTTCTTTCTATAGTATGTATGATTTAAACATGTACCCATGTCCTTGTGTGTTCCTTATTGATTATGTATGCAAACATTTAAATATGTCCTTCCATGTGGATCTAATCCAACTTGCTTATTGTTTGCATATGTGGACATTCAAACATGTCCTTTTATGTCTTGATTTCTAATATTTAGTGACATGTGCCCATGTACCTTGTATTACAGCCCATGTCCTACTTTGTGTTCCTCATGTGTGTTGTATCTATGCTTTCTTGTATGTATCATGGCCATGGTACTTGTCTCTTGATTGTTACATAGTCAAGTTTTATATGCCATAAGGGACCTCATGCATCTCCCCTTCCTACTTTGGTGTCATGATGGACATCATGCCCCATTCACCTAGGTATCTACTCAATTTATTACTTAGATTTTCTATTCATATACATTTATTATATCTATGTTGAAAACCTTTTGAATTTTATATCTAATATACATCACACATTACAAACTTATGATCAAACTATCTTTCATTCTGATGTTATGTGTGCACATTATATTAGTTTATTATGTAGATATAATATATGCTCTAGCTAACACACATTTTTCAAAGATTTTTCTTTTGAGGATAGTTATTTCATAGGTTCAACAACTCCCCTCAAAAGAGGATCATTTATAGAGGTTTTTCATAGAGATCAAGCTATCTAAATGTACTTAGAGTATAATTTTTAACACATAGGCACATACTACAGAAATCGGTTTTAGGAAAACACACTAGGAAACAATCACATAGAGACTATTTTTAGTTGCACAAAAATTAATATAGTTGGACACTAGCACCACCATTGATAATATCCAATATATGGTGCTACTGTATAGTAACTTTAGTTTCAGGGAATTCTAGATTGGCCATAAAATTATAGTAGGTACAATCTAGGTTTGCACATTTTTAGTTATAGATTACAATTTTTGGCTTAGTTTAACACATATTCATATTAATATACTTAGATTGGGGGCATCATTTAGGGCATGATCATTCCCATTTCAATTTTAGTTACTCATATATAGATTATTAAAACTCAATCTAGAATATATATACTAAGATATCATATTGAGGGGCACGTACATGACACATAATTTTTTAATGCTCACTTATGCACTATTTGATTAGATAGAATGATAAACTCCATGTTATTATCTAAATTATACACACTAGAAACCATGTTCCAAGTTACACACTATATTAATGCCTTACTCCATCTATAGTGGTTGGCATTTCCAAGTCGCCCAAAGTCACCTAATATTTGTGAATGGCCCAGAGCCATTTTAGATTTTATATTTTTTTATTAGCCCAAAGCCATATAATATAGTTGTATTTACATCACATAGATTTAATTTAGATGCATCTAATACACATGGGTAGGTAATGATGGAGTAATATTTTACTTGATTTTTTGAACCACCAACATGAGAGGGTTGGACAGACCATCAATCCAAATCTATGCATAGGTCGTGATCCACCAACTAGGGGTGGGAAATGATGAAATCAAAATCGGATTGAGTTCTTGATCAACCCACATATGGGGATTAAAAAAACCATCAGATTATTCCAAGTTATTTATTGATTGATTACTATCTACATGTACACATATAGGTTTTCACTAGGTTTATGTATTGGTTTGTGTACCTAGTGATGTGTATTCATTCCTTTTCTCTCTCTTATTATTTACTTAGTTTTTTCTTTTACTTTTGATATATATTAAGGACTGATCTATGCATGTTTCATTTGTAGGACACATAATGGAGCATTCTTCATGTACTTGGATCCAGATTCACATCCTTTGCCTCTTAAGTAAGTTCAAACATGCTTATTTTTATTTTATCTTAGTCATTTCAATTTGATAAATTTTTAGAATAAAGTGGGGGAGGGGGGTATAAATGTAATCATCTAAAAATGACACTTGATTACTAAGAGTGTTACTTCAGACCACCCATCCCTAGCTTAGCCCTAGACCCATCTTAGAACCTATTTAGACATTTATACAGCCTTCATGTGAGCCATATGCATCCCTAAACATCCTTAATCAGTCTTAGACCCTCAATTTAACATTTTAACCCCTAGTACCTTAGGTTCTACCACTTTTACACTAGTGTCATAATTCGTATAGTAACGCCAATGGTGCTAGTGTCCTAGTTTGCATGCTATTATCCTTTTCCTACCTTTGGCCACCAACAGATATTTTTTCAAATCAATAACCACCTAGGGTAAACCTAGACCTCTTTTAAGACCTAAAAAAACACTATAATAATATATATACATGAATTTTAGCCCATTATTCACTAGATGGAAATGAGATGTAAATAACTCAGAATAAATTATGCATAATCAAAGTTATTATTCATTATTCTACCCTACTTCTACATATATCCATCTACAACATTCCCAAACTCAAATTACTCAAATTTATAGTCTTAAACACACTCAGAGCACTCAATCTAGCATTCATATTAGCTTCACTTGCACTAACACTTATGTGGGGTGAACTATATCAAGCTTGTTCCCTCCTCGAAGTATTAGTATATAGGTAACTCCCATCACTATAGGGTGTTTAATATGTTCATCCTACCCCACTAATCTCAAACTTTGTTACTTGTGCTAATAAAATGCCCTAACAACATGAAAGTCTAGGTTTTACATACAAAATTAGTCAAAATAGGTCACTGATAGGGAATCATAACTCATGTGCATAGGAGCAGGCTTAGTGAAATTGGTGCTATTGTCTAGTTAAGGCACTACTATCTAGGAAGGATTTTGACACCTAGATCTTATCTAAGATACTCACATCATCTCATGTCCTAGTTTTCAACATCTATATCTTTCATCTTAGTTAATTTTTAGCTAATCTTTATTTACATCATTTATTGTTATTTTTAGAAAGGTCAAACTAGGTCAATTCTATTACAAATTAGCAATTATATTTATTACATATTTTCACCTTGATTTACTATATTCATATCCTTTAATAATCTAGGGCTTAAACTCCATAAACCCTAAAAATTTAAATCATACGTACATAATGGGAAAGCTTCTAAGGACAAAATATGAATGCATAACTCAAGAATTATTCATTAAATGTAAACACATAAAATACCTTTAGTTATTACACACAAAACTTTCAATTTAATTTATATATGTAAGCACATAAATAAAAGAGTGTTCTAAGGGAAATGAAAAGGATTCATAAGCAAATTAGACTAGCTATAACACAAACTAACTACAGTATTCAATTATGTAATTAAGAATATTACCAACCCTTTGACACAAGCATGGAATCAAAACATGAAATAATGGACAACATTCAATGATAAAAATAAAAAGTTCAAACAAGTAAAAATCTATTATAGTTTTAATGGAGTTTCCTTATACCAAGTGTCAACCTTGGTAGACAAGTAAAGTCCAAGAGTAAGAGAAAATAACATGTGTAATCCTGAATAAATTCCAACAACATTTTGGGACTAAAATTTTCCAACCCTTTACAATATGAATACATGTCCCTTATATAAACATATTTGTCCATGAAGATCACTCAACCAACTATTGGGGTGGTTACAACATTTAATGATGGCCTAGAGATATAGTTGATAATTTGATAGATCTATCATATTGAGCATGATTTACAAGTAAAATCCATGCCTCTTTAAGGTAGATATTTATGATTTATATTCTTCATCTCTTCTAACACCTTATCATGTGCATGTCATGTGGTTACTCACACCATATTGATTATTTTACATTGAATTTTAGGGGCCAATAGTTATCAAATTCAAATATTGGTGGCAGATAGTTGTTGGGATTTTCTTGGGACTACCATTCCACCATGTCCTATATGGAATTATACATAAATAGTAGAGGTTGATTTGAATAATATGCCATCTTTTGTTTGACATTATGGCATTCCATATCAATTCACCACTTTAATAGTCTTGAAGAATGTTGCTTATGAGTCTTTTTCATTAGTGAGAAACTAAGTACATTTATTAGTGCTTTCTAGATTTGATGAATAGTTATTTTATGATTTTTGACAACCTTTTGATGGTCAAATAGTTCATTGATTTTAAGATATCATAGTAATGATGTCACTACCCTTGTGTCCTTTGATGGTGGGTATTTTCATGTGTCTTCTCCTCACTCTTTCATTGCTTGGATTGGGGATTGATATATTTGATTGTCCTTGGCCATAAAATAAAAATATGTTACCATGTGGTGACATCCCACTAACCTAGAGCTTTGATATGTGTTGGTATTAAACAGACCACCTAGGGTACTAGGTCATTAGGATCATGCCATGTGGCATGATCCCACTAATCTTCTTGCCTGGGGCCTACTAAATTGTATGGACCACTATGGGGTAGTGGGTCATCAAGATTGTGTCATATGACATGATCCCACTAATCTACTCACCTAGAGGGTCGACTACTATATATATGTATCTAATAAAATAGGTCACTAGAATGATGCTAATTAGTAATGGGAGAAATTTTTGAAGCAATGACATAGTTTCAAAGGGGTTTTATGAAGGGTTCGGGACCATTAAGAGATATTAAAGAATGGTAGGTGGCTTCCAAAATAAAGTGGGCACATGCAGGCAATGATATAGGGAAACATAATCAACAACTTCTAAATTTCAAAAATAAATGATTAAGAAAAAAATGGTAATGATTTCAAAATGGAAATGATTAAGTTTTTAAAATGAAAGTAAAAAGGGTGAAAAAACTTAATGAAAATAAATACATTTTTCATTAAATTCAAAGGTAAAATTTTTCCCATTTACATGAAATAAACTAAGGTAAGAGGGGAATTTCATAATAATTTAGTCATTTGATATTGAAATAATGCAAACAATAGTTAAATTACTAAAGGAAAAATTACAAAAGACTCTAAAAAGGTTAGATCATTATTTATATTAACCTAGTTATAGATGTGTCATTCAAACTAAGGATTTCTAATAAAGATTTACTATGTAGACTTGGTAAAATCAATGAAGCACCAATTCAATTTTTAGATCTTAATATATAGAGAATTACAAAACAAATTCCTAACATAAATGAAAAGGGTCCCCATATGAAAATTGAAGATGGGGTTTTTGGTCACAATAGATGCTAGTGTCCTATGCCAAACTAAGTTTATAGTGCCCTAAAGTCATCAAATTTGAAATGAAATTCATTCCTATGGTTTACCTAAGTGATTTTACATGAGATATTTATAAACAGGGTTTATACACACACACACACACACACAAGATCAACCATCATTCATTCCTCAGCTAGAAAATACCTAATAACTCATAAGGCAACTAAAAACACTCAATCAAGCATTTAAGTGAGCAAAGATTCCCTATTCTTTCCTATTTCAATCTATGTCATAGGGGAAACAAATCTATAGGTTTGAAGTATGAATTAATAATCCACACACACACACACACACACACACACACACAAGATCAACCATCATTCATTCCTCAACTAGAAAATACCTAATAACTCACAAGGTAACTAAAAACACTCAATCAAGCATTTAAGTGACCAAATATTCCCTATTATTTCCTATTTAAATATATGTCAAAGGGGAAACACACATATAGGTTTGAAGTATGAATTAATAATCCATGAGCCATATTTTTTAAGTTACAAGCTAGGTCACTCTATCTACTTATTTATCACATGTTGCATCCTGATACACACATAAGCCAACATGTAGTAGATAAGTACATAATTTAAGGGCATATTCAGAGTATTGTCTAAGTAGGTAGAACCTATTGATAGATGGGTCCTTGGGTAGCTTGATACTATGTTCCCACTAATCCATTTTTCTCATGTCACTCCAATGGTGAAAAGGCTATGGTTTGATATTTTGATAAATAATGACAACTTGTGCATGAAATATGAACATACCAAAGTAAAGGCAATAGAAAACCTAGAAGACTCTAGGTGGTCACACTCAAATTTAGTTGATATTCCATACTGGACACCTACATCCAAGTTGGATAATAACAACAATGTAATTGTCGAGATCTAATAAAAGTGTTTGAGGCCATAGAATATTATTTTTTAAAAATTGATTATTGATCAAGAATATATATCCATTTTCCTTCCATCATGTTCCATATCATACATGGATTTTTTTAGTGGTGAATATTCATTAATTCATGAGTATTCCATATTTCAAAGTTAGCATTTAAAATTTTTGTGAGGTAGCCAATAGTGTGCAATGACCTAAATTTTAGGGTAGAATTTAAATTTAAGGGTCGACTCATCTACTTTTAAAAATAAATTTTCCCTTATAAATGTATACCGTCAAGTCTAAAAAATATAATTTAATGGCATTCACCACTATATATATGATATTCACTCATCTATATTCTTTTCTAAATTTTGGTGTCATGCTTTTGTAACCAGGAGTTGGGCAATGGAAAACAAGTGATGGATGATAGATAAAAGTTGATGATTGATAGCTAGAAGGTGCTAGATGACTATAGGCAACTATCAGGTGACTCTATTAACTAGGTGATGGATGACAATTGGAAGGTGATGGGTGAAATCAATAAGGTGTTAGATGACTACATGTAGTTGCCAAGTGATCACATAGAGTAGCTAGGTGACTATGTGGAGTAGTTAAGTGACTACATGGATGAGTTAGGAGACTAGAATCAATAGTCAAGTGACTGCATGGAAAATTTGGGAATCTATGTGTAGCAATCAAGAAACTATCATTTGTGTTTAGTGTTGATTTGATGGCACTGAGAAACTTTAAAAAATAGAACAACTAATTATCTTATTTCATCTAGAGGGCAAACATAGGTATAAATATTAATTTATAAACTATTAATATTTATTCATTACTATTAGGGTTCATTAATAATTAATTTCTACAACTAATTTGCATGTAGAATCCAATGATAATAAAATAAAAGATATACCTCCATTGGAAGATGTAATTAGGTATGAAATACTAGACAGAGGTACTAAATATTATTTGATTTATTTTTTTATTATTTATTTACACTTTTATTACAATCTTTATTAATAATTAGTCTACAACCATTTTCCATGCAGAACCCAACGATAATAGTTTTGAATATATGCCTCTGTTGGAAGATGTACCTAGCTATGAAATACTAAACAAAGGTACTAAATATTATTTGATTTATTATTCTATTATTTATTTGCACTTTTACTATAATCTTTATTAATAATTAGTCTACAACTATTTTTCATGCATAATTCAATGATAATAGTTTTGAAGATATGCCTCCACTGAAAGATGTCTCTGGATATCAAATTCAAATAGAGGTACTAAATATTATATGATTTATTATACTGTTAATTATTTATTCTTTCATATTAAGGATTAGTTTTTAATAATAATTATCATATATATACCCATTTTTCAAGTAGAATCCATTGATAACCCTTTTGAATATATGATTCCACTGGAAGACATCCCCAGGTATGAAATGACCTCATAAAGTTCAAGGAAAAGAACACTAGAGCACAACATCATGGATGTCGATAATGAGTACCCAACATCACCAGATGAGATTTATACTTATCCAACATAATCTTTAGTTGAAAAAAGTGGTAAAAATATATGCAAAAGAAGAGAAGTACATGGACAATTAGAAGGTCATTTAAGTTTGAATGGGTAGCTAAATACCCATTCATTGAACTTATACAACATGAAAATAGTTTTGGAATACCAGCAAAATATAAACGTATAATATGTAGTTGAAAACTTGGAAAGGAACATAAAATGCAACTTAAGTTGGACATAATTAAGAAATATTATGGCAAAATATATGAGTTAGTAAAAGACAAAGATGGATAAATCAAAAAAATAGTGAGATGGAAAAATATAAAGGAATACATGCATCAATGCCACTCAAAATAGTATGAAAATCATCAGAAGCATCAACAACACCCCATTCAAAAAGGAGGAACAATCACAACTCAGTTTAGAAAAATTACTCAGGTCAATCTACTTATCAAATATATATAGTTTTCCACTTTATATCACATTCTAAAAAGAGGCAGACTAATCTTCGAGTTTTTAGATTACAAGATTATATTTCATCATGTTAGATTGCATAACATTCCTCAATCACATTGATCAGATAACAATGCTTTGGATATAGAAAAATTCCTTGTGATGATATAAAAACAAGATTTGAATGAAAAATTAAAAGTAACATAGTTATATCACTATCCATTGATGAAGTAACAATATTTGACAACACATCATGAGTTTTCATGCATGTTTATAAATTTGAGAACCATTCAAGGAAACCTCACCTATTATCTATAAGTAAAATTAAGGAAAATCATATTTTTGAGAACTTTTACAAAATAGTTATTTCTAATTTGGTAGATATTGTTGGGATAAATTATTATTATATAGGTACCAAATTAGTGTGTGTTGGTACAGATGATACATCAGTAATGCAAGGGAATAAAAATAGTTTCTGTGTTCACCTATAAACAAAAATTGCCTCATTTATGACTTTAATCCACTACATGTAGAAAAACTATTAAAAGATGTTAATACAAGATGGATTCCATGTATGAGACTGCATGTAGAATATTTGAATAATATCAATCATTGACAAGTTTTATGTTTAAATATAGGATGGATGTTGACAAGGAAAAAGATTTGTTGTACCATTTGATAAAATTAGAAACCTTGCTAACATTGTATGGTATTCTTCCCAAGTTGAAATAAATGTATTGTTTGATGAAACATGCGCAAGAGAGATCCATATATATTTTTGACTTCATATGGTTGAGGAAACATGTTTGTCAATCTCTTGTTATATTATACTACTCAAATGAAAGTCTTAAGGGACCAATATTTGATAGTTGACAAATTTTAATAGATATTAAGAACCTTAAAAACTACTTGAAATTTAATGTTAATGATCATATTTATATTGTCATTAATGTAAATGAGATACCACTACACACTTTCTAAAGACTAACTCATGTGGCTAGAGAAGAAATTGAAGAAGTACCTATATCATGGGTTCTATATGCTAATGTCATAGATGATACATGATTGAAATTAAGTAACATTTCAAAAAACTTATCTACTAAAATTTGAGATCGATTTCAAAGGGATGAGTTTCTTGAAGCCATGGGAATTTTGAATCCTATATTTTGTAATAATCTACATGGTAAAGAAACAATAGGTGATTTATTTATCATATACATGGGTACTCTCATTAATCATTTTAGTAAGTCTATAGAAATTGATGCAGATTAAGTTGAGGGTATTTTTCAAAAGGATTTACTAAAAAAAAGTCAACATATTTTATAATTATAATTCTTGAATAATATTTGACCTTAGATGAACCAATAGAAATATGTGTTATTACAAGGCTATAGAAGAAATTGTATCCCAATAGTGTTCTACAAGAAATAATTAGCAAATATTTTTGGTTATATGAATTTTTCTAAATAATGATTTGGGGGTCAGTGGAAGATGAAAGGGTATCTAGTGGACTATAGTTTGTCAAATCCAAACTTTAGAACAGATTAGATAAAACTATTGATACTTGTTTGAGGTTATATGTTTCAGTTTATGCAGTGGATGAGTTTTCATATGAAAGAGTAATTTCAATTTGGATTTCTCTCCCTGAAAGAAGAGGAGTCACTAATACAATAAGTAAAGAATATATTGAAAAAGCCACTGAGACAATACATACAAATGTCACCAATGAATCACACGTTGTAAAAGGGTTGTTCTAGCTACCTGGGTTTTAGTTTGTATATATTTCAAATATACTTGAATTAAATTTAACCATGATAAATTTATATTATTTAATAAACCATATTTTATCTTTTTAATTCATAAATCGATTATGTAGTTAAGTAATATTTTATGTTCAATTATGTTGTTTATGAATGGCTTAATTGATTTATTTATCAATAGTATGTATCATATAGTGTATCTAAATTAATTTAAAAAATCATTACTTTTCAAGATAATATCTAACACCATCAACTACATGTCATATAGTAAGTAAAAATCTAATACATCTTATAAAATATAGATATTAGGTTATGATGTCAGATGTCTATAGTCAAATGGTTTTAGTATGCATTTGGATGACTATAGAGTGTATTCAAATGATTGTAAGGTACATCCAAATGACTGTAAGACATAATCAAATGACTACACCATGTAATTAGATGACTACAAAATGCAGTCAAATGACTGTGCCTTGCAGTTAGATAACTATAGGATGTATTAAGATGACTACATCGTGTATTCAAATGGCTACATTATGTAGTTGAATGATTCTATAGTGCAGTTAGATGATTGCATCATGTAGTTAGATGACTAAAAAATTCCATTAGACGACTGCATAGTGAAGTTGGATGATTGTATTATGTAGTCAAATGACTACATTATGTAGTTGGATGACTAAATTATGCTAAATGTAGTCATAAAACTCCATTATACACTTTATATTTAGATGTTTCATAGTATTACATTCACCACATGTCACCTCCTAATTTTCCTATGCTATTATATGACTTCCAACCTGATTCACCACCATTGTGAAACTAATTCACCTAGTGATCTCCAAGTTTTTTTAAATATAGGCCACCAAAATTTTCCCTAATCTTAGACTTGCATGCTCATAATAAACTATATATGTACTCTTGTTTATAATTTATTTCAATATCAACCAATATTTTACTTTTAAATTTTAGCAAATCTCAACATTATAAATTTAGAATATTATTTATTTGAGTTTAAAAATTAATTTTCTTATTATAGGTATATTTATCACCCTTGTGATTATTCATTTATATATTTTTAATCCTATACTATAGTAACCCATACCAATTTAGGGTTAAACATTAAAAAAATTAAAATATCAAAAATATCTTTAGCTTTTACATGTTTTGTTAGCTCCTTGACATCTATGTTGTTATTTCTATGTTGGTGGTTATAATATCATATATTTATATATACACATGTTTCACACATTTTTAGTGTGATATAGGCATACCCATGCACATGATATATGCATTTTAGGATGTTTGGCCTTCCCTCTATTTATGTCATTTTCACATTGGGTGCATCCATTTATTTGATCATGATATATCTAGGTTACATTATTTTATGATCATTTTCCATTATCATTTTTGAGCTTATATACTTACACATGCCTTTATCTATGCTTATATATTTTGTAGTGTACTTGATATGTTATGTACTTAACATTTTTATATAACATATATATCTAGGGACTAGTATGATATGCTTATGTTAGTTTCTTGTGTTCCATGATTTCTATTTATGCACTTCCTTGAGTGTCTTATCCTATATTATGTTGCTTGTCGATAATATGCATATGTTCCATTGATTATGGCCCCCATGCCTATTTTTTCCTATTGTGATGTTTAAATGTGTCATAATTTGTTGTATGTTGACATTTAAATATGTCATTTCTTGCTTTATGGACATTTTACTAAGCCATATCCATTCAATTATGTAGAATTTGAGCATG